>JAJJLS010000133.1:0-10487 GCA_023783355.1 Polyplastron multivesiculatum
AATCCCCAATCCCCAACCCCAATCCCCAAGCCCCAATCCCCAATCCCCAATAATAATTTAAAATATATTATTATTTTTATTAAAATAATATATAATATAATATAATATTAAAATAATATTAAAAAAATATAAATAAAATTTTTAATATTTAAATTAATTTAATTTTTTAATATAAATAAATATTATTAATTAAATAATTCAAATTATTTATTATTATATATCATATTCTCTTGGTTTTTTAACATCGATATTAATTCCAATATGTTTAGTTTTTAAGAAATTTAAATCTTTTCTTATTCTATTTACGTTCATAAAGATACATATATTCACTTCCTTTAGATTATCAATAAAAAAATCAGGATAATAATAATTTTTACTTACTTCATATGGCATATCTTTTTTAGATAATGTTATATGAATGTCATTTTCTGAATTTTGAAAACTTAGAAGAGCGAATCTGATTAAAGATGATTTTATTTTTTTTTTATTTTTTATTGAAGAATCTTCTATTATTATTTTAGATGCTCTACGTATTTTATTAATTATATTAAATAATAAATCTTTTCCGTCTATTTCTTGATTTATTTGAGATATATCATATTTTAAACATTGCTCATTATCATTATCTGAAAATAGTTCTTCTTCACTAATATTTTCTTCTTCTCCTTCTTTTTCTTTATTCTCTTCATTATCTTTATTCTCTTCATTATCTTTATTCTCTTCCTTTTCTTTATTTTCTTCATTATCTTTATTTTCTTCTTTTTCTTTATTCTCTTCTTTTTCTTTATTCTCTTCTTTTTCTTTATTCTCTTCTTTTTCTTTATTCACTTCTTTTTCTTTATTCTCTTCTTTTTCTTTATTTTCTTCTTTATTCTCTTCTTTTTCTTTATTTTCTTTATTATCTTTATTTTCTTCTTTATTCTCTTCTTTTTCTTTATTCTCTTCTTTTTCTTTATTATTATCTTTATTCTCTTCTTTTTCTATATTCATTTCTTTTTCTTTATTCTCTTTATTATCTTTATTCTCTTCTTTTCCTTTATTCTCTTCTTTTCCTTTATTCTCTTCATTATCTTTATTCTCTTCTTTTTCTTTATTCTCTTCATTATCTTTATTCTCTTCTTTTTCTTTATTCTCATCTTTTTCTTTATTTTCCTCATTATCTTTATTCTCTTCCTTTTCTTTATTCTCTTCATTATCTTTATTCTCTTCTTTTTCTTTATTCTCTTTATTCACTTCTTTTTCTTTATTCTCTTCATTATCTTTATTCTCTTCTTTTTCTTTATTTTCTTCTTTATTCTCTTCTTTTTCTTTATTTTCTTCTTTTTCTTTATTCTCTTCATTTTTTTCTTCTTCTTTAACTACTTTTTGTTGGTCTTCTTTTTTGGGACAACTTAAATTTTTTCTAATTTCATCAGGGGTTTTATATTGTGTGAAATATTCTAATCTTAAAAGAAACATATTTGCACTACCTGCAATAACTTTTATTTCTTCCTTAACTATACCAGATAAAATCATATTTGGGTTAGCCCCAATAAATTTTTCAACATCTTCATTATTAATATAATATTTTTTCATCATTTCTGGTAATTTATATTCATCATTTTCTTTATAATCATCATAAAAATTACCACCTCTTTTTAAATCTTTTATGGTCTTATTAACTTCATAATTTATTCTTTTAATGCACATATCAGCATTTGTTTTAATTTCAGTTAAATCAAATAAATTATTCTTCTTATTTTCTTCTTCAAGTATATCTATCATTTCTTCATATAAGTTTTTATAATAAAGTGAACGTGCAGGTAATAAATATATATATTTAAATACACAATAATTACCTTTTCCTAATAAGGCTAATTTTAATAAGTCATATATTAATTGTTTTCTTTCATTTTCATTAATAAATACAACTTTAGTTTTATCATCTTCTGGGAATAATATTGATAAAAGACAATATTTTTCAAGTTTATGTATTACACTTATATATTTATATATATGTTTTTTTAATTTCTTTTTTAAATTATTTTCATTATCTTTATCATTAATATTTTCTTCATCATCATCATCATCTTCCATAATTAAACGTTCTCCAAATAGCGGCCAGAATTTTTTTTTCTCTTTTTTATTTTCTTCGTATTTATTTTCGTCTTCTTCATCATCTTCTTTTTTTTCTTCTTCATATAAATTATAATTATTTCCATAAATATTTATATTATTATTTTTCACTTGTTTAATTATCAACGTGGGGTATCCTAATATATAGTTAAGTCGACCAAATGTATATCTATCATTTATTTCTAGAATAGCATATAAGATTTTTAACATATCTTTCATTTTATTTTTTTTTTTTGAATATTCATATAATGAATATAAATTATTTTTATTAAATTCTTGACTGAATTTGTCTTCATTATATTGTAACATTTTTATTAATATTATTAATAATTCAAGTTTTTCATTAAATAATAATTCGACAATAGATGAAGTTATACTATTTATTAAATAATTTTTTTCATGGAAATAATTTCTACTTTTATTCTCATTTTCTTTTACATCAAATAGTTTATCATTATAATCATCAGTATTCTTAATTAAACATATTACTATATCATAAATGATATTATTTATTAAAGGATTATCATTAGTTAATTTGCCTAAAAAATTACTTATTGCACTTTGATTTATTAATTTTTCAATAGTTTTTTTATCTTGGGTCATGGCCTGATATAACAATTTATATATATAATATATCGGAGCTTGATTTGCTTGGGATTTTGTCGGGTATGACGAAGACAAATCTATATTTTGAATTAAATTGAATAAAAGCTCTATAATTGATAAATATACGAAATTACTTTTTTGATAATTAACCAATATTAGAGCTTTAATAACTTTAGTAAATAATACAATATTATCATTATCGAATATAGCTGTATAATCATTAATATATATTTTCTCCAATTTCTCCCTTTGCATTAAATTGGAATTAATCATTATATAAAATAAGTAGTAATCATTGATTTTAGTGTGATCTATTTCTGACATATTCATATTTTCATCATTTCCCATCATTTTTAGAACAGGGTTAACAAATGGTAAAACTATTTTTTCTAAAATTATTTTTGTTTTTGAGTTGATCACTGTTTTTTCTTCTTCTGAAGGAATTCTATTTGAAGTCAAATTGAAAATACTATCAAGTAATATATTTAATAAATCTTTTCTAATATTAACATCATAATCATCAGATAAAATATCGAAATCATCTGAAGAAATATTATTTAAAAGTATATCATTATATTCTTTTTTATATTTGTTTAATTCTTTTTCATTACTATTTCTTAATTTATCTAATTTTTTATTCTTTTCCATAACTAAATTATATACATTTCTTGGAGCTAATTTTTCTATATTATAATATGGTATATATTTATAATATTCTTCTTTTTCTTCATCATTAAATAATTTATCATATAAAGATTTTTCATCTATATCAGTATTATTTCTATTTAAATCATATTTTTTTTTAATTTCTTTTTTATTATCCTTATTTAATTTAACAATATTTTCATTATTATCAATATTAACCTCATCTTTTTCATATATAATTCTTATTGGAGATTTTTTTTTCCTCTCATAAATAAGCATATATGCATTTTGGAAGTTTTCGTAGTTATAACTAGACCCTTTACTAGCTCCACCAAAGCATTCTTTTTCTATATCATTTATGTCAAACAAACTTATATGAGAATCATTAAATTTAAGCCATTTATTTTTTTTTTCATCTTTGTTTTCATTTTTTTCAGTAGTTAATAAAATATTTCCTTTACCATCTCTTTCAACGTTAATTAAGCTGAAATAATGTCCACCGTCGGCACTTCCCATATGAATATTAATTCCTTTCAATTCATACTTATAATATTCATCTTCTTTAACATAAATATCTTCTGTTTCAAATTTTTCTCCTGATATTTGTTTAGCAATATCTTCAATACAAAACTCTTTTAAGTTTATATTTAAAGGGAATTCAAATCTAGAATTAATTTTTTCTGTTCTTTCTATTTCATAATTCATATAAAATCTTTTTAATTGAATTACTAAAACATTTGGCAAATCACATAAAGTTGTCCTTTTATTAATAGTTACTTTTTGATTACATGCATCACATTTAAAATCTTCTATTTTTTCAGGCATAATCATCTTTTGTAAAGAATCATTTAAAGTAGTTATATTTTTGACTTCTAAAGTTAGATTATAAAAATCTTCAAATCTATTAGAAACATTTCTACAAGTTTCACATATAACAGATGAGCATGTTCTACCTGTGAAAACATCATTTATTATATATTTATATTTTGTTTTTTTTAAAGAATTTTCAATTTTATCACAAAAATTATTATAAAATTCTTGACTATCTTGTTGAATCATAGGATTAGTTGGATTTCCATCAAAATCTTTATATGAATAGCAAAAATATTTAGGATTATAATCTTCTTTTTCACTGAAAGTTAAAAATGTATACATTATTTGTAATTGATGTAATAAATTATCATCTTCTATAGATAATCTGCCTGACTCTGAAGGCTTCGGAGTCTCTTTATCATCGCAACCCATAATAGCATATCTGAAAGTTGGTACCATATATATTTGTTGCATGATTGAATTCATATAGCAAATACATCCTATATTTTTTAACCCAACATGATCGAAATTTTTCGTTGAAATTGAAGAATGACTTTTAGATTTCCCTTCTTCATTTTCATTATTCTTCAATTTATCATTTAAGAATTTGATAATTTCTAAAATCTCATGAATTATAACAGAATCCTTTGAAAATTTGAAACATTCTATTAAATAGTCATTACATCTATCTTGTATTTCTTTACTTAATCCAATTTTTTTTGGTGTTTTATCTTGTTTTATGAAATCTATATTTATAAATTTAGATTTCTCTTCTTCATCTTTTACCTCATTTGTAATTGGCTCTATTTTTTCTTCATTTTCATTATTATATATTTTCTCCATAATAACCTCTATTAATGTTTTACCTTCTATTGTTTTATTAATTATAATATTTTTTGTATTGCTATTATTTTTTATCCTTTTAATTAAAATATTCATTAAACCAATGAATATATCATTAGATATTTTTTTATCATTTTCAAAATCTTTTAAATTATTAAATAATATATTATATATTTTAAATAAAAATTCATTTCCTGCATTATCAGTTTTAGTCGAACTTAAAAGACTGAAAAAATCAAAGAATAATATTGATGATTTTGATGTAATATTATCACTTTTATCAATAGATTGCTCCGTCAACATTTCATTAAAGATATTATTAGTTAATTCAAATAATAAATTAATAAATTTATTATCATTATTGATATTTGAAGAATTTTTGATAGAGTTTATTAAGCATTGAATATAAAATGATTTATAATATTCATTTTTACAAGAAAGAGCACTTTTTATTAAGGATGATAACATTTGTTTAATTTCTTCTTTAGCATCTAATTCTAAAAGTAATTTATTATTATATGAAATTAAATTAATTAATAAGTTAAATGAATTCTGTAATAAATTATTGTTGTTGTTGTTGCTTGTTGTTACAGTGTTTGTATTTAAATAATTGTTTATATTAGAAATAAATTTAATTAAATTCGTTGCAAAGTCTAAAAAGCTCATTTGTGATATACATTCTTTGATCTTGTCATCTTCTTTAATAATATTTGATAAATTATCATAATCTAATATTATTATACCATTATTATTTGATATATTTTCATCTTTATTTATATTATTATTGAAACAAGCGTTATATATAATATTTATAACTTTAAGACTTTTTTCACAACATATATTTAATACATTATTATCATTATTATTATTATTATCATATTTATATTCTACTAATAATTTATCCATGTATTTTAATAATTTTTCATAGTTTTTGCTTGTTATAAATTCTTTTAAAAAATCTTTTTTTTTATTTATATCAATATTATCAAAATTTTCATATTCTTTAGAACTCATAACTATAGAGCTTTCTTCTTCGTTATCATTTTTTTTACAATTTTGGAATAATGAAGTGAAATCAATAGTACTAACATTGATATCTTGTAAAATACTTTCAATAATAGTTAAGATATATAATTGTTCTAAAATATTATTCTTTTCTCCGAATATTTTTTCGAAATTATTTTCTTCTGGTTTATTTATATTATTTAATGTATTATCATATATTTCTTTATTTGTAGATAAGAAAAATAAAAACTCAAAAATATCATTTTTATTATCAAACTTATTAAACAAATTAAATAAAGTTTTTAAAAACAATATATCATTTCCTAAAGAATATCTAGGCAATTTATTATTGTCTATATATGGTATTTCATCAGGTTCATCTTTTTTTTGTAAATCTTCACGTATGCCCATAGTTTTTAAATTTTCCCAAACTATATCTTCTTTAGTAGGAGTAAGACAACTTAAATAAAACAGGAAAAATTTCTCTTCAGTGACATACCCTAAATTATCAGGATCATATGTTAAAAAAAATCCTTTTATTCTCTCATCATCCTCAGCTACTTCTTCTCTAGAAGTTGTAACTCGGGATATATATCTAGAACATCCTTTGACATCCATTTTTCCAGTACCTTCTGTAAATTCATTAAACCATTCTCTTAAAATTTGTTTAAATTTTGGGTTTAAATCATTTCCTTCTAATAATTTTGCTTTTTCTATATTTTTTTTGGTAAATATAAATATTTTATTTGGAGGTAATTCAATATTATAATTATTATTTAATATTTCTAATATAGATTTATTATTATATGTGTCATCTAATAATAATTCTTTTTCTTTTTCTTCTATTTTATTTCCATTTTTATCTTTTGTATTCTTTTCTTTATTTAAATTTTCATTTTCTTTTAATTTATTCATATATTCTTTTGATAAACTTATTTCTATATAATTGAAAGGAATTTTAGCTTTACTAATTAAAATTTCTTTTATTTCATTTATTGTAGTATTTCCATAGAATATTTCACATTTCTTATCATTTTCGTTATTATCATGACTACTATAATAAAAACTATGATATTTAGATGTTATTTTTAGAGGTAAGTAAATTAAACTATTTTTAATTAAATTTAAATGAGACTTTGTTTTAATGACATTCTTTTTTTCAGATTCAATTATTATTATTCTTAATAATTTAAAACATTTATCAACTATTTCTAATGTATTATTATCATTTTTAATTAAATCATTACATTTATTTAATAATTTATCTATTTGGTCTTTGCCTTTATATATATTAAATATAATACTAATAGCTTTATTAAGAACTTTTTCATCTTTTATTTGGAATATTACATTCCATAATTTATCCAATTCTTGAATTTGATCAATAGTTTCACATGTTAATATAATATTATAATTATCATCTTTATCTATAGTATAAGATATTTGTGAACTATTTATACCTAAAAATATTGCCATAAATAATTTAAATTCAGACATAGTCATATTACTTTGATTATTATCTATAAATATTTTAAATAATTGATTTTTTATATTATTTTTTTTTTCTTTTTTTGCATCGCTTTCATTATCTTTAGTTTCTGATATATATTTTTTCATAAACTCATAAAAAATAGTCCCATCATTTATTGACACTGGTTTATCTAATAATATTTCTCTTAAATAAGGAACAAAATCAAAATCTGGATATATTAAGGTTATCCAGTCATTTAAAAATTCTATTCTTTTTTGGACGTTAACCACATGGGTGTAATTATCTACAATCACATCATCATAATTTCCAACTACCCCTGAATCTTTTACTCCTTCTTTTTCATTTTTGGATTTTATTACTTCTTTAATTCTCTGAATGTAATTTTCAAAATTATTTTTGTATAATATGAGTAATTTATCATCTTTTGTAAAATCTTCTAATTCATTTTTTAAAAATCTTATTTCATTACTACTAAAAGTATATCTATTTAAAAGATTGGATAAAATTTGTAAGACAAATAATGAAGAATTATTTGATTTTAAATCATTTTCACACATGGATAAAATTTTATCTAAATATTTATCACTTTTGGAAGGAAATTCGATCAGTTTTTCCATGATTGGATTTTTTAAAATATTATCAGTTAAATCTAATTTTAATATACATTGATATAGATATTCAATGCATTTAAGTTTATTATTTTCGTTATCTCCTTGAATTGATAAATTATAAATAAAATCAATTTCTTTTTCGTTTATTTTATTTTTATCAAATTCATTTATAATATTTTGTAATAAAATATTAATGAAATTTTCATTTAAATTTTCAGCTAAATCAGATAATAATTTCATAATGGCGCTTTTTGCCTCAAGGTCCCCACGTTGAGTGCAGTCCCATATCAATTTAATATCTTCTTCTTTAATTTCATTACTTCTTAATAATAAAGATAAAATCTTATCTGATTTAGAAATTATTTGACTATGATAATTTGCTCCAAATATTTCTTTAATTATTTCATTTTTTTGAATTAAATCAATTATGATTTTCATTGTATTTTCTCTTGTAGTATTTTCTTGAATAAATTCATTTAATTTTTTTATTCCTTGAATTCTTTTATCAAAAATACTTGTTTTTATCATTTTAATAGAAAAAGATATAATAATTTCATCCTCTAATGAAGTTAATTCATTTTTTAATGGATCATTGTTATCTAATTTTAATGTTTCTTTAAACTTTATTATAAATCTTAGTATTACTTCTATTAACAATTTTGGTAAACTTCTTATTTCTTTTGTGTTTAAATTGTTTATGAAATTAATTACACCATTTTTATATTTATCGATATTTTCAATTAAATACTTTTTATGTATATATGGCAAAGTATAATATAAAGTATAAAATATAGTCAAGATTTCTTCACTATTTGGTTTATTATTAATAATGTTAATAAATTCTTCAAAAACATTATCATCGGCCAATCTTTTTAGAAATAGAGCAAAATAATATGAAAAATTTGAACCTTTTCCTAAAATATAATTTTTTTTACCATTTTTCTCATATAAATATATTTCATCAATAATTCCATTATTATCATCTTCATTTTGTAGTTCATAATTCATTTTTTCTATTTTATTTAAGTTAGATGTATTATTATTTCCATATGCATAATATTGAGTTGGTTGATCTAAAAATTCTTTTTGAACCTTTGAATAAGTTTGAAACTTTTGAATTATCTTTGAATAAAATTCAATATTTTCATCACAATTACTAGTATCTCCATAAAATTCTTCTTTTGTTTCTTCTTCTAGTTCTAGTTTATTAGTTTTCCAAAAACATTTATAATTTTCATATTGATCATTTTCATCATTTTCATTTTTAAAATATTTAGGATATAATCTAAATCCAACTCTATAAGTTATTTTTTTATATCCGCTCTCCAAAATTTGTTCATCGACATTACATATAGTTGATGGATACCAAGTATTTCTATCATAACAATCGACTAAATCATATTTTTTTAAACTCCTTCTCCATTCCCAATCTTGAGTCTTTGAGCCTTCTGGAGCAACTTCGTTACTTCCTATCTGTACATTTATTTCAGAATCTAATTCCGGAGATTCTATAATATAAATATATTTTTCTTTATCGACAGATTTAATAGTTCCCCTGACCCAAGCTTTTTTATCTAATTGAGTTCTACTTCTTTCATATTTTATTAAAACATCAATATTTTGTCCTTCTTTAAAAATATTTTCTTCTTCTTTTTTTTCATCTAAAAAATCAGAACAAAATTTATGATTAAAATAATTAAAAGTAAGTCTTTTTTTTGGATTATCAATTTTTAATGCTTGGTTTCTCTGGTGACTTGGTTTTTTGAAAAAAAAGAAATTTGATTTTGAAGTATTAACTATTTCTCTAATTCTTTCAAATAATGGAGAATATTTTGTATTTTGATGATATTTTAAAATAAATTTATATATTGTATATAAAAGTTCTAAAGCTATGTCATCACCATTCTTTCCGTATACAAATGTTTGTTGAAGTATATTATTTATTACTTCTTCAATAAATTCTGTCATAAAATATTGCAATAATTTTTCATCCTGATTAAAAGCATCTTCTAATGTTTCATATTTATTTAATATATCTGTTAAAATTTTAGTTAATTTTTTCATTGCATCTGTTTTGTCTGTATCTCTTATCCAACTTATTTTTATTTCTGAAGCAAGATGATGTAATTCATCTGATAAATTATTGCCTAATTCTCCTGTGTTTATTTCTTCGGTATTCATTTTTATAATATTAATTATTTTTTAGACAAACTTATTAATTATATAAATTATTTAATTGATTTAATAATTTTATTTTTTAAATTATTTTTTTAATTAATTAAACTATTTAAAAGAATTAATTAAATTATGGGGATTGGGGATTGGGGATTGGGGATTGGGGATTGGGGATTGGGGAT
>JAJJLS010000134.1:0-10484 GCA_023783355.1 Polyplastron multivesiculatum
CCCAATCCCCAATCCCCAATCCCCAATCCCCAATCCCCAATCCCCATTATATTTTATTATGTAATTATATATATATATATTTATTTTAATTATTTTAAATAATAATATTATTAATTTATAATTATAATAATATAAATAAATAAAAATATTAAAATCTAATAATTGCTTAATCTTATTAACTTATTTTAAAAATAGAAAATTAAAGAGCATTAAGAGGACATTGTAATAAAATTTTTTATTTATTATCAACTGAATCTATAATTATAATATTATTTTGTCCTATTCCTTTTCCATTAATAATACATCAATATTTATTATTAATTTACCATAAGATAGAGTATAATAACAATTATTATTACTATTATTGTCCTTTTTAATATATTTATTAATAAAGCTTTTGATTCTTATAATGAAAAAAATAAAAAAAATTTCGACACCTGCAGGATTTGAACCTACGCGGGTTGCCCCATGAGATTTCTAGTCTCACGCCTTAACCACTCGGCCAAAGTGTCACTGTATTATTTTTACTAAATCATTATTATTACAATCGTTTATTCCAAAAATTTATTAATATTATCAAGAATTAAAAATTAAATTATATTATAGAAAATTCATTATTTATAAATAAAAATTATAAATAAAAAAAATAATATAAAATAATTATAAATGAAGAAAATATATTTAGACATCATATTCTTATATATTTTATTAATAAATTTAAATACAATTACTTCTAAAAATTTATGTCCAAATAATCCTCTAATCAATGTAGGATTTATATCAATCAAAAATATATCATTGATTACAGTTAATGAAAATAAATATAAAAGTAATTTAACTAATGAAGAAAGAGAACAATATGAAGAGATGATAGATTTAAAACAATCATTTAGTGCATCATTAGACTCAGTCTCAGTAAGCTTTAGTCCTGAAAAACAAAGTTATTGGGATGGACTAAATCATATAACACTTGTCTTTTTTTTATTATCTTTATTTCCAATTGCAATAATAATAATTTATTTATTATTAAGATTTTTATGCAAAAAATGCTCAGGCCCTAGAAAGGCTACTGATATAACTAGGTTTTATCGTAATTCAACATGGGTATTTATGATAATATCAACTATTGCTTTATTTGTCTTATATACAATAATTTTAGTTTATTCAGTAAAAATAAATAATGCAGTAAAAAGCACTTTTAATAGAGCATCAGAATTAATTGAAAATAATGAAAAATTATATTCTAAAATTACCGGGACAATTGATTATTTTAAAACTTTAAATTTAGCAACACCAGAAGATGCATTATTGAATAATTTTAAATCACATATAGATAATTATATCAATGTTACAGAAAATCATACAGATGAAATTAAAATTAATGATAATAATAGAAATTTAGGAATGATATTATTATATGTTTATTATTTAATAGTAATAATATTAGCTTATCTATTTTTTTTTTTAAAACTCAAAACTCCAGAAGGTATTTTATTTATTCTAGTTTTATTCACTATTCCTGCTATGATGGTTTTTGAAGGATATATTTCTAAATATTTTTTTTTCTATTCTGATTTATGTGGAGCAATTAACGGAGCATTGTATAGCAATGAATTTCCAATAGCAGGACAATCTTTAGGGTATTATTATAACTGTTTTGATAAACAAACAAAAGCTGAACTATATGGAATTAGATTTGTTTTATATAATAGTGCTATGGAAGCAATGAGTGAACATCACCAAAAAGCCATTAAAGAATATAATGATTTGAATAGTCAAATTTTATCACCACAATTAAATTGTGAAATAGTTACAGAAATAGTACCTAAAATTGAAGAAGAATTCTGTAAAGATAATTTAATTAGGATGTATGATATTATTAAATTAATGAATTGGTTATTATTTGTCACTTTCTTGTTTGCTATTGGTGTTAGAAGATTAGAAAATCTAATTTGGAAGAAAAAAACAGAAATTGAATCAATGATTGAAAATTTAGAGCAAATTTATTAATAGATTTAGGAAACATATATATTGATAGAAAGATATTTAGATAGAAAAAAATTAATAATAATAAAAATAATAATAATAAAATTATTAAAAAATATTTAAATAAAAAGTGATTCATTTATAAAATTCAGAAAAAATATTTAAAAGATTATATCAATAAAAAATATTAGTATAATTATTTTTAAATAAAAATAAATTAAAAATGTTAAATTTTTATTGTTTTATATATTTTTGTAAAAATATTTAATTAATTTATTAATTATTTAAAAATATTATTTTTTATTTATAATTTTCAAATATTATTTTTATTTAATTATAATTATCCTCCCTTTAAAATAATTATAATAAAATAATTATATAAATAATAACAAAATGATATAACACTATTTACACTTTATTATTTATTCTTATTATTTTAATTTCCTTTTTAAAAATAATTATAATACATTTTAAAGCTGGACATTCTAAGCTATAGCATATTTCTCCTTTATTTTTTATATCTTTTATATCCTCTTTATTTAAATTATTCTCTATCTCTTCTAAATTGGCACTTTTATATTCATAAATATTCCCATCTTTACAAATGACATTTATACCATGATTACTTACAAAAAAATTAATATATTCTTTTTTTGTGTCTAATTCTGAAACTTTAATACCATTTAATGTATAACAATAAAAATTGTATATATCATTTTTGCCATCATTATTATTATATTTTGTATGAATATATAATAAATCAAATTCAGATAATTTATAATCAAGAATATTTGGACCATTATCTATTTTTATAATATTTAAAAATTCAAAAGAAAAAGCATTATTTATTGTAATATATCCATCATTACAAGAAGATATTATTATATTTAGTCTTTTATTATATAATATTCCATTGATATAAGAATAAAATATTTTCTGTCTTTTAATAATTGTCTTTAATTCATTAATTTTTAATTGTTTTTTTTTTTCTATATATTCAGTTTCTATTTCAATTAAAGATAAATTACCTTCTTCATCTCCTATAATGATTTTATTTAAATGAATTTCATTATAAGAATTTGATAAAATTTCATTATGACTATAAAATTCAATGGCAGTTATAACACAAGGCCATTCTATATAAAATTTATGATTATTTGAACATAGCAATAAAGTTTTATTAATTAATCTACATAAAAGAAATATTTTATCATATAATTCTACAAAAATATTCTTATAAGGTTTAATTTCAATTATTTTTAATTCTTCTTCTAAATCAATTTGAATTTTTGATGAATCTTTTTCATTTTCTAAAACTAAATTAAATAATACCAAAGAATTTTTGAACAAAAATAATAATTTTAAATTATTATTATCATAATTATTAAACATAAATAATAAATTATCAAATGAATTTTTATTAATAAATTCATTTACCTTTTTATTAAGCATAATAATATTAGATTTTTTCTTTTTTAAAATTTTTCCTATTTTCGATGTGTTATTATTACTTGCTTCTGTTTTTGGTGTAGTTGCATTTTGTCCTTTTGAATTTTCTTTAATTGGATGTAAAGATTTAAATAATTGAGATGGAGTTATTCCTAATGATAATAATTGTATTCTACTTTTAATATCTTTAATTTTTTCAATAATTTTCTTCTTTAGATCTTTACTCATTTCATCTTCTCCTATTTCAGAATATAATTCTTCCTTTTCTTTAGCAAAGTTATTAGCTTGTTCATAAGAATAATCTGGAAATCTATTAAACAAATCATAATTATCAACATATTGATTAGATCCAAAAATATTGTTGATCCAACTTGATATTTCACATTTTTCCAAATATTCTCTTAACTTTAGAATAAATTCAACAATACCACATTTTTGATTGCTATTAAAATGATTAATTTGCTTACCACATGTAAATCCAAAATTATTATAATTCAAATTTAAGAAAGATTCAAAACTGTAAAAAAATTCAGGAACTAATTCTCTATTTTCATCTGAAGCGCTAAAAACAAATAATAAACTATCTAATGAAGTGAACATTCTAGAAGGGACATCAAAATGCCCAGATTGTAATTTGATTTGGGAGAAAGTGAAAGGGATTATTCTCATCAAATAATAAAGAACATAAGCCATTGAAGCATAATGAGTATTAAAATGATAACCCATAGTATCATAATTATTTTTATATTTTGAGAAATCAAGTTCACATTTATCTTTTTTATTTAAACAAATAGGCTTAGATAAATCCCTTTTAACAGTATTATTAACATCCATGAATAATAAAGGAAATACAAGATATTGACTACAATCATTATAAGTTCTTGAACTATATTTATTTACTAATAATAAATATTGGAAATTAGATATTTCATTTTTTGTATATTTTATTTTATATTCACTTTTTTGGAATTCATCGCTTGGTTCATTAATAAATGATATATCTACATAATTATGATCATATAAGCAATAAATATTTGTTTTAGTTTTATTCTTTTCTAATTCCTCTTCTTTTAAATTATAATTTATTAAATTTATTTTTTTTACTAAATTATCATAAAATGATTTCCTGTTTACGTTAGTAAAAAAATTAAAATAATATGCTCTTCCATCTCTCATAAATATTTCATAGGCGATTTCAGAATAACAAAATTTTCTAGAAATTATTTCTTTTATTTCACTATAATATATTACTAAATATTTATTTGTATTAAATAATCTATCCGAAATATCAGAAGAAAACAAAAAAAATAATTCATTAAGACATTCAATATTATCATTAGTTTTTTTTTTTTCATTGGCTTCTCTTGTATCTTTATCTGTTTTATCTTTAAATATCATTAATTCATTACTAAAATATATACAACCAAATATACTACCTTTATTGGTCACATGCTCACATCTAATTTTTGTTTTGTTTTCAGATTTTTTATTATCTTTTATTATTAAAATTAATTTCTCATAATTTATCTTATAAAATTTATCTTTTTCAGTAATATCATTTTGAACAACTTTATCATTTATATAATCATGAGCACATTTAAAATATTTATTCTCAAAAAAATTTACCATTGGTTTCAAAAAAGGCTTATAATAGTCTAAGCATACAAAATTCTTAAGTTTAGTTGGATATTTTAAATTATAATTTTTTTCTTGAGGAATTGACATTTCTAACTCAACATTTTTATATTTAATATTAAATGTATTTTTTAATTTATTAAATCTTCGATTATTCAAAACATAATTTTTGAAAACAAATCCAAATATTTTAAATAAAGCTCTTTTTGGATTAAAAATAATTCTTATCCATTTAGGGTCATTATTTACTACTATTTTTTTATAATAAAAATTAGGTATATCAATTTCATTTAGTTTATCTTTTAAAAATTGATGATCTTCTTCAATATCATCATTAATATTAAATTCATTTATTTTTTCTTCTTCATCAATACTATTTAAACTTTTTTCTAAATTAACTGGAAGATTCTTTAATATTTTTCTTTTTAATTCTGTTTTATTTTTATTTTCATTATCTATTGCTAATTTATCAGGAGATAATAAGTTATAACGGAGATTAGTAGAACTTGAATTTTTATTAGTATTTTTAGTTGTTGGAGTCATTTTTTCTTCCTCTATTGTATTAATTGAATTATTAATTATATCTTTATTACAATTGTAATTAGATAGATAATTAAGACTTTCATATACATAATTGTCTGAATCACTGTCACTATCATTATTATTATATATAGTAGTACTTATATCAGATATTTCTAAATTTTTTTTATTATCTTTTATTATAATGCTTGGATTATTACTAGACATTATTTCTTCTTTTTTATTATTTAGAATATTTTCATCGAATGATTCTTTTTTTTTATTGTTATCTTGATCATTATCTCTTTTTAATTTATTTGTTTTTTGAACAACATTTTGGCTTTTTGATCTCTTTCTTACAAATTCTAAAACAGTTTTTTCTTTTTTATTTATATTTTGGATTTTTTTCATATTAGATTGTTCTTCTGGTATATATGTTGTTTTTCTCATTTTACGTCTAGAAAAACTAAAAGAGAGATCATTTAAATTAGGCTGACTTCCTGCAGAAAAAAATAAAGATGATTTATGTGTCCTATTTTCCTTTAATCTTTTATTTTGCATAAATGGTAAAAAATAAGCATTTATATTTTTTACTTGAGATAAATTTGCAAAATTATTGTCTTTATATTTATAAGAAAATTGTTCAAATAAAGTGCTATATATTTTAAATATAATATCATTTGATGTAAATTTAGTTTTATTTTTTTTGATTTTTTTGAGATATATTTTAAATATATTAATACAATCTTTGAATGTTAATTCTATAGCTTTATTTATTAAATTAAGTAATTCATTTTGGTTTTTATCTTTATCTTCTTTTTCATTTTCTAGAATTGGAACTAAAGATTTTTGTTTAAAAAGAAAATAAATTAAAAAATATATAGTATATAAAATATTATTCATATTTTCTCCACTACAATAATCAGTATTAATTTTTGGACTGTTTAATAATTGTATCATATTACATTGGTACAATGACTGATTTTTATTATCGTTTCCTTCCAATAAAAAAGATTCATCTATTTTGAAAAAAATAGATGAATTTTCTTTTAAATTTAATTTGTTATATAATAAAGTTATTAATTCAGGATTTTCTTTTTTTTCTAAAATATGAAAAATTATATCTAAAGCTATTTCTGGTAGTAATTTATTATATTTTTTTTCTTTTTCTTGATTAAATTTAATTTTTTTGTCTTTTTTATTACTATTATTTTTATAAGAATTAATTTTTTCAAATTTAGTCACATTTTCATCTATTAAATTTATATCAAAAGAATACTTTGAATATAAATAATTATATTCTAAAATATATTTCAAAAAAATAATAATATATTTCTCTAATTGTGCATCTATTGGCAAAATGTCACCATTTATAATATGATATATTTTTATTAATACAATTATAGAATTCATTACTAAATTACAATTTACACTTCCGCTTCCATTGTTTTTAATAAAAGAATTGCTGTTAATTAAAATTATATTATTAATAATTTTTTTTAAAATCTCTGTTTTATAAAAAATGTTGATTTTGTTATTATTATTCAAATTAGTAATAGGTAATAAAAGATAAAAATAAAAAGGATTATATATTCTATTTATAGAAATATTTATATATTTTTCTATTACTTTTAAATCTTTTATTTCATCTTCTTTATATATATTAAAATATAATATAAAAAGTAATTTTATTCCAGATGAACAATATAAATCATTAATAAATTTCTTAATCAAATCTTGTTTACTTGGTTTTTTTATAGAAGTGCCATCTTTATTATTCTTATCTTTATTTTTATTTTGTAAAATAACGTCATCACTTTTATTATTTTTTTCTTTAATTATGTCTTCATTATCAGAAATTGAAATATTATCCAAGAAATCTAGTATTAGTTTAATACTTTGTTTTAGTAATAATTCAAAACTATTATTATTTTTTGTTTGTAAATATTCATTATAAAGGAAAAAATAATACTTTATTATTGAATTTAATCTTGGGATAAAATTTTGAAAATCAAATAGTGATAAAAAGTTTTTATTTTCTGAAATTTTTTTTAATAATTCCATTTGATTGTCCAAAGGAGATGAAGATTTGATAAATTTTAATTTTTTTTTATTAGTTATATTAAAATATTGAATAAAGATACATTTAATAAATTTATAATTTGGTTTTTTCATAAATCCATAAGGTACATAACTAAATTTTTCATTTTTTTCATTTTCATTTTTTATTATAATTTCATTTAGTAAAAAGCATAATATTTGTATATATTGATAATATTTAAAATTATCTTTGATAACTTTATTTGAATTAGAAACGATATAAGATATAAACTCATCATTGTCTTTAATATTAGGTTTAATAGAATCAATATTATAATATATAAATTTTAAATAATGATAAATTTTTTTAGGACTTTTAATATCTATAAAATATCGTAAGAAATTTTTGTTCATCATTTTTATATCTTTTACTTTACTATTTTTTTTTCCAATAAGAAAATAACTTAATATATTCATATATTTTTTATGTTTTATTTCTTTTGATTCTAAAATATTATCTAATAAAAGGAATTTATATAGAATTTCATTATATAATAAAGAATTTTCTTTTCCTTCATAATTCAAATGTAAAATCATTTCATCAAATAATTTATTATAATTTGTAATATCAGGTTTTTTAAATATTTTATTATCTAATAAAAGAGAAAAATTCATTTTTTGTAAAAGAAATGCTTTTTTTTCACGATAAATAACCTCTAAATTTAAAAGAACATCTCTAATATTTTCATCAAGTTGTAATTTTCTTTTTTTTGTATTTAAAAGGGTGACAAGACTTAAAACAAAAATAATAAATTTTACTTCTACTTTAAATTTTATTTGATCTTTAGTAGGAAATATATAACTTGCAGCAAACTTGATATATTCTAAAGTGAAGTTGAGTGTCTTATATAAATAATAATTTAATAATTCATCATTTTCACTTAAGCTAATAATTTTATGCAATTGAAAAATCAGATATTCGACCCCTTGCTGGTATGCGAAATTTATGTTGGAATAATTCAACGAATATAATCTTATATTTAATTCATTTGGTATTTTTTTTGCATATTTTAACTCTCCATAAGGTTTTAATTGGACTGAACTCGTATTATTTAATAATTTGTTTATTTGGTATGTTAATATTCTAAAAATACATTTATTATTTTTAAAAAAAAGAATATCTTCATTATCTTTTTCATATTTCTTATTTTTTATAGTAAAATCATTCTTATAATTCGATGGAGTAATAATATCTGCATAATCATGTTTTAAATTGGATAAATGATTAATACTATTATCATCAAATATTTTATTAAATATTAAAACTTCTCCAAATATACCTTCAAAATTACTTTTTCCTAATTCTAATGTCATATTATTCTTAAAGGAAGGAAAACCAAATGATTTATTATGTATCTCTTTTTGATCAATTATATATAAATTAGTAACTTTATTCATAAAAGATGTATCTTGGGAAAGACATACTAAGTAATCCTTATTTATATCTATTACTATATCTGTGTTCCATTCATTTTTATTATTAAAAAGTTTTAAAATCCTATCTGTTTTATTAATTACAAACCTTAAAACTATATTTTGTTGCTCATTTTCTAAACTAAATAATATAATATTCTCATTATTATTATATATTTTTGTTAATTTAAATGAAAATATCAAAGAATATGAATTTAAATCTAGTTTTATATTATTTAATGTTAATGGCATATTATTATATATATAAAATCCATTTTTAATTCTGAATATATTATCTAATTTATTTTTTTCTTCTTCTTTGAAAAGCTCAGTAAGAAAATCTAATGAATTAATATAATAATCATATGATATTGCACTTTGTTCATAAAAATATTTATAATAATATAAATTCTGATAATTATATTTATATATTTTTACTAAAAATCTTATTAATTTATCATAAAATAAAGGATATTTAATATCGTGGCTTATAATTTTATTACCTAAAAGTTTAAACCATATTCCTAATTTATTAAGATCGAAATTAACTGGATAAGAAAATAAGCCTTCATCTAATATGTCTATTAATTCATTTATTAATTTTAAATGAATATCATCAACAATTAATTTTCTTGGAATATTAATTAAAGCTTCAAATAAATCGTTAATAAAAAATAAGGGACTATTATTGAAAGATGTTTCACTATCAACTATTATATTTTCTTCTATTATTTTATTGATTGCTTCATTTAAAAAAATATGTATTATAAAAATAAAATTATCTATTGGTAATATATTTTGATATGTCATAATAATTAAACACTTTAAATATATTTCATTTATAAAATGCTTTTTTTTGTTTATATTATTTTTAATTATATATATACTCAATTTGGTTATATAGAAAAATAAATCTTTTTTTTGGTTTATGCTTTGGGCGTATTTGATTATTTTTCCAGATGTAATTAATTTATTTAAATATTCAATTTTACGAATAAATAATTTTGATAGAGACATTTTTGAAAAAAAATAATCTGAGTTATTATTTAGGATATATTTCTTATATACTTCAGAAGTATAGAATATATTTTGTTCATTTAACATTTGCTTTGGATTTTGATTTTGATTTTTTATTTTTGGTAGATTATTAATAGAAGAATTCAATGAATTTATAGTAATAAGATTATTAGTCATATGACCTTTTACTTGTTTTATTTCATTTTGCATTATTTTAATTTTAATTTATTATAATTATAATTGGTCTTAATTAAATTAATAAAAATATTTATTATATTAATTATTATTAATTTTTATATTTTTTTTATTTTATATTTAAATATTTTTTAATAAAAATATTACATGGGGATTGGGGATTGGGGATT
>JAJJLS010000135.1:0-10457 GCA_023783355.1 Polyplastron multivesiculatum
ATCCCCAATCCCCAATCCCCAATCCCCATATTAATTTTTATTCTATTTAATTAATAAATATGTTATTATTTAAAATATATTATATAATAAAATAATAGTTATTTCATTAATAATTTAAATATAAATTATTTAAAATATATAAAAAATTAATTAAATATTTTATAAAATATTATATTATGAATTCTTCCAATTCTTCATAATCATCAACTCCATCTTTTTCATCAATATCAATCTTATTCAATAAATTGATATTAAAATTATTATTTTGTTCATTTGGTTCTTTAGGATTATCATTAATATTATTATTACTATTATTATTATTACTATTATTAACATTGTTAGTATTATTATTATCATTGCTTTCTTTATTAACATTATTTGTATTATTATCATTACTAAAATCTTCAAATAAATTTATTTTATTTTGTGGTTTTAATTTATCTTCTAATGTTGGTAATTCTTTATTTTGTATTAAATTTTCTTCTTTTATTATATTATTACTAATCTCTTCATTAATATTATTATTATTACTAATTTCATTTTGAATATTGTTATTAACATCTATACTATAATTATTTCTATTCCTTCTATTTGAATTAAAACTAAATTCAGGAAATCCTATATTATTTTTTTTATTATCATTTGATCTATTTTTATTTTCATCAATATTATTTTCATTTTTATTATTATTTTTAATAACCTTATTGGAGTTATCTTCTTCCTTTTGCTCAGCGTCCAATTCTTCTTCTATGTCAGGGAAATTGGCTTGCTCCCCTTTATTATTAAACTCCTTTTCTTTTTTTAAAGGTTTTTCTTCTTTTATTTGATTTTTGTTAGTATTGTTAGATAATGAATTTATTTTAGAATCATCCGATTTAAATGATATAGTGAATTTAGGCTTTCTTTTATTTGCTGATAATTCTATTTCATTATTTTTTTTCTCATCTTTAATAATATTAGTGTTATTGTTATTGTTATTGATATTGATATTGTTGTTAATATTTTTATCTTCCTTTTCAATTTTATTATTCATTAAATTATCATTATTATTAGTTACTTTCATAATAACATTATTATTATTATTTAGGTTATTATTTTTATTGTTATTATTGTTTAGGTTATTATTGTTATTATTTTTTTCATTTTTATGACTTTCTAAATTATTATTTATATTAGTCTTATTATCTTTTTTATCATTAATATTTTCACTTTTATTATTTTTAACATTATTTGTTTTTTTATTTGGTGATTTATCATTATTATTATTTTTATTATTTTTATTTATAACTTTGAATAAATCTTCATTAATTTTAATCATGTCTTGATTATTTTTAAATTGATTATATATTCTATTTATTTCTTCCTGTGTTTTATCATCACTTTCCTTTTCTTTATTTAATTGTGTTTTTAATTCTTCAATCTTTTGTAATTTATTTTGTATTTCTTTATTTAATTCATTTATTACATTATTATATATTTTTTTATTATCTTCATCGGTACCCATTACTGTGTCAAATTTTTCTCTTATTTTTTTCAAATTTTGTCTTTCATCAGGGTTTTTTTCTTTCATTTCAGAGTATTTATAATTAATCTGAGATAAATCATTTTTTGTTTCTCTTAAAAACATTAATTCTTCTTCATTTTTATTTATTATTTCTTTATTTGTTTCAATTAATTTTATTATTTTAATATATTCATCTCTTGTTTTTTTGATATTATTTAAATGTGTTTTGTATTCATTCTGTAAATTAGCAATTGATTTTGAATTGTCTGAAATAATTATTTTATTTATATAATCATTGGATGATTGTATGCTTTTTATTTTTTTTGATTTAGTCTGAATTTTTTTATGTATTAAATTTATTTCTTGAATTAATTTTTTATTTTCACTTAAAGTCTGTTTATTTTTCTCATTATTTATTGAATTTAATTCAGTCTGGACTTTATTCATTTCTTTAAAAATTTCTTCAAAATTAAACCTCGATTGTATTATAGCTACATTATTTTTACTATCAATGTTCTTTTTAGATATATCCACATAAAGTTTTTTCAAATAATAAAACTTTTTTTTCACTGGTAATTCATAATATTCATCAGGGATACAAGATTTTAATACAATTGTTTCTATTATTGAATTATTAGTTTTTCCTATTTTTTCGAAACTTATATTAGTTTTTAAATTTTTTGGTTGGTTATATAATCCTATATCATCTGAAGTTTTATTGTTATTGGTCTTATTTGAATTTATATTTTTATCAATTTCTTTGGGCGCCTCTTGTGGTTTTACATCATTATCTTTTTTTATTTCTATATCATTTGATATATTAATCTTTTCTTTTATATTTTCTTCTTCTTTTTTTTCGGTTATTTTTATTTGTAAAGTTTTTGGTTGAGATATATTAGTAGGTATATCATTTTTTATTTTTTCTTCTTCAACTTTTTTTTCAATAGGTTTCAATTTTTTTCTACCATTTGGAATTTTAACTTGAATTTCTTTATCTTCCATTGATATATTATCTTGTTCATCAAAAAGTAAATTATTATTATTATTATTATTATAATTATTATTATAATTATTATTATTATTATTATTATTATTATTTTTATTATTATAATTATTATTATAATTATTATTATTATTATTATTATTATTATTATTATAATTATTATTATTATTATTATTATTATTTTTATTATTATTATTATTATAATTATTATTATTATTATTATAATTATTATTATTATTATTTTTATTTACAATACCATTTTCATTATTTTCATTATTATCTAACCAATTCAATAATGATTTTTTGTTGTCATTATTATTATTATTTATTTCACTTTTTTTATTATTTCCGAATGTTTCAATATAATTACTTTTTTTTTGATGAGTATTTTTTCTATTATTTAATAAATTAATCATTTCCTCATTATTAAAACCATTATTTTCATTATTATTACTATTTATTATTTCTTCTATTTCATTTTTATTATTATTCTTATTGTTATCTTCACAAATTAATTTATCTTGTAATAGTTGACCATTGTTTGAGATATTATCATTTTTATCTTCTTCTGTTAATATTTCATTATTAAAATCATTATAATCATCATTATTATTGGTATTTGTCTTATTATCATTATCATTTAATTTTTTATCATCTAGATAATATATATGATTATCTTCTATTGTATTTTTATTTTTTATATTATTATTATTCATTTTTTCCATTTTATCATTAATCTTTAATCAAAACAACTATATCATAAATAATAAAATTAGACATCCCCAATATATTTTATTTAATTTTGTGTTTTAATCTATTTTAAAAATATAACTTTATTTTTATTTAATTTAATTTTATTATATTGTAAATTTTAAAACAATTTATAATTATTAATATATGTCAGATGATATATTAGAAAGTTTTAGCATAGATGAACTAGATGTAGATTCCTCAAAGGAAAATATTAATAAAAATAATAATAACATAAAAGATAATAATGATAAAACTAAATATTTATAATAAAAATTAAATTAAAAATAGATATAAATTTTTAAAAAAATCAAATTATTTTGTTTTTTCTTTCTTCTTTTAAATATCATCATTACTATTATATTCATTAAAATTATCCAAATTATTTATTTTTACATTTTTTCTTTCTATTTTACATTTTAAACAAATTTGATTTTTTTTATTATTTTCATTTAATCAAAAATTTATTATTAAAATTTAATTTATTTTTCTTCTCATTATTGTTATTATTATTATTGGTATATTTAAAACTTTTTTTATTTTTCAATAAATTAATATTTCTTAATATTTTTTTATCTGTTAAATTTTTATTTTTTTTGATGATATGTTGGTCATCATAATCGTCTTCGAAACTTGTCAAATTTTTTTCATTACTAAAATCAAATATGTTATAATTATTATTATTATTAATTTTTAAGTTTATATTTAATTGATTATTATTATGTTCAGAATAATAATTATTATTATTTAAAATATTATCACTATTACTATTTCTTTTTTTGTGTATTTTATTTGAATTTCTTTTTATATTATTTATATTATTATTTGTATTAAAATTATTTAAAATATTACTTTCAATAGTATTAGATTCAGAATTAATATATTTATACTTAGAATTATTAATATTAATAATATCTTTTTTATTACTAATAAAATTTATTGGATTATTATCTTTAATATTATTAATTATTATATTATTACTATTAATATTAAGAGGGATTTTTTTATTTAATTTTTGGCTTTTTTTTATTGTTTTTTTTAATTCATTTTTTTTTGGAGGTTGAGGGATATATGTCTTAGGCATGTCGAAGTATTTCAAAACATGTGGATCGATGTTTTTATATTCGTCTTCTATTTCTCCTAAATGATTATTTTCATTTTCAGTTTCATGGGTTAAATCAATATTTTTTTTTATGATATTTTTATTACTATTACTATTTTTTTGAATTATATGATTTTTTATACTTTTAATTATATTATTTGCTGAATTTAAATATATATTATTTTTTAAAAGAGGATTTTTTTCATTATTTTCATATCCACAAAAAAAACATTTTTTATTTTCTATTTTATTAATTCTTTCGCACTGATTGCATATATATTGGTTCTTTTGATAAGAATTATATGAATTGACAGAGCCAGAATATCTAGAAGAAGAATTATAATTATCTGATAATGATAGATTATTATTATTTTTATGACTATGAATACTATAATTAATAGTATAACTATCTGAAATAATATTTTCACTTGTTCTTATTTTATTTTTTAAATTTTTATTTAGACTATTTGTATTTTTTACATATTTTTCTAATTTTATTATTTGCTCTTTATTTAATTCATAATTAACATTATTATTTAAACTTGCATATTGGTAAAATAAAGAAACTGGAATTAGGCCATTTTTTAGACAAAATATAATTATATCATAATAATTATTAAAATTCATAAATATGTTATCTTCATAATAATTAAATATATTATTTTGCTTAAACATACAAGTATAAACCTTACTTATTTTTAAAAAAATTATTCCTATTAATTCATAGTTATTATTATTATGATGATAATCAGAATCAAATATTGAATTAATATTAAAAATATGCGGAATTAAAATGAAACTTTTTAGTATATTATTTAATGAAAAAAATAATTGATTAATTTTAAAATAATCATTTTCTAAATTAAATATAAAATAAGATGGATAATTTTTTAAAATAAATTTGCAATGAACTTTATTAATTTTACATTGATCTCCTAATTGTGGGCATTGTATATGATTATTAGTTTTAGATATTATCTTTTTATAATATATAAATAATTTTTGATTAAAATCATATAAATTATTCTTTGAAAATTTATTATTAATTATATTTATAGGTATATCTAAAAAAAAATTATTTTTACTCAAAATTTTTTTAGTATTTCCTTTACATTCACATTCATAAATTTTTAATATATTTATAGATAAATGTTTATGAGTAAAACAATCTTCAGAACATATAATTTTAGAATTATCATTATTATCTTTTTTTAATTTTATCAAATGCAATGAATTAAAAACAACAAATAAAAAATCAATTGGATTATCTGGCGAATTTTTTTGAAATTTATTCTTAGATTTAAATAAAATTGATAAATTTTCTTTTAATTCCTCTATATTTATTATATTATTAATATGAATATTACTATTTATATTTTTATCTATATTTCTTATTTGTTCTATTTTTGTAAGTAAATCTCTTATAATTAATAATATCATTTCATTGCTATCATTTTGTAGATTATTACTTAATTTTAATTCATTTATAAAATAATTATTTAATAATTTCATATAACTTATTGAATATAATATCGTTTTCAAATAACTGCTGTTACTATCCTCCTTATCTATGAATACAAAATTATTAATAGTAAGATTATTATTATTGTTATTTATGTTTACATTAAAATTTTTATTATTTTTTTCTTTTGAATTACTGGTGTTATTACTTTTATTCGTATTTTTTTTTAAAATATTTTTGAAACTGAAGCGTTTCTCTGAGTCCTCATTTGAATATCCGTTTGATTCTTTCGATCCTCTTGACTCAAAAGAAATACTTATATTTTTTCTGGAATCATTAATCTTATTATCATGAGAATAATTTCTTTGTTCTTGAATAGGAATATATGATATTGATTGGCCATTTTTCCCAAAAGTAAATGCAGCTAAAGGTAAATTATATATATCTTTTTCTTCTTCATCCATTTTTATTTTTTAAAATAACATCTATTATTAATAAAATATGAATATTTTCAATAATTATTTATTTTCATATCATTAATATATATTCATATTAATGTTTAATTGAAAAATCTCAAATATTAATTTATCTTATATATAAAAACTTTATATATAATTTAATTCAATTTAATATTTTTTTATATATAAATTAATGATATTAAAAAATAATAATAATTAGAAGGTAAAAATAAAAATATTTAATTTTATTTTTATTATCCCAAATGAATAAAAAAAGAAAAAAAACAGCAGTACCTTTGGAATATCAAGTTGAAAGTTTTTTCAAAAAAGTATTATATTTAAAAAGAGAATTATTACCAGATAAAAATGATATTAATGGTAATGAGCCTTTAGATATCAATAATTTAGATTCAAATTTTTTAATATATAATGGAATGAAACAATATGAAGAACTACTTAATTATTTTAAAATGAAATCTAAGGAAATAAATAAAAACAAAAAAGAAAAAAACAATTTCAGAAATAAATTAAATTCTAAAGATAATAAAGGTAAATATAATTATAAAAAATTGAAAAATAGATCTACTACTGAGAATAATATAAGAGATAAAGAAAATAATGTGATAAAAGATACTAGTTCATCCAAGAAAAAAAATCGTTTTATAAATAATAATAATAAAAATATCAGTAATATAAATAGAGAATTATATAATAAAAATGATGATTTTTTTAGAAATAAGAATTATGATAATTTTTATAATGAAAATAATAATAAAATTATAAAAGATAATAATGATGATGATAATGATGATAATAAATATTATAATAAAGATAAATTATATTTGAATGATAATTACGATAACAATGAAAATATATATAGTAATAGTAATATTAATTATAATAATAGCATATTTAGTAATATCAATAATAAAAAATATAACTTTAATAAAATTAAAAATGATGAAAATAAAATTGAATATTCAAATAAGAAAAATCAATATTTAAGAAATGGTCATGATACAAATAAAATTAAGTTAAATAAAAAAAATATTACTGATATTAAAAACTTTCATATAAAATCAATAAATAACAGCCAAGAAACTAGATATAAATATAGATATAAAAAATATAATAATAATATAAATTCTAGTGAAATATCAGATATAAAAAGCCAAAATAAATGGTTGAAGCCAAAAACAAGTGGGAAAAAAAACTTTAATATGGAAAATAAAAATTATAATATAGAAGAGTCTCAAGAAGTTTCAAGAAATACATGGATAAAAAAAACTAAGGGAAGAAATTATCAACAGAATTTTGATATAACAGTTGAATCAAATAACAAAATATATGGAAAATATACTAGAATTAATGAGAGAAAAAAAAATAACGAAATTAAAAATGATGATGAAAATTACGAAAAAGAAAAAAATAATAATTATAATAAAAGCTTAAATAATGAAAAAAAATATAATATAAATAATTATGAAAATAATATTTATAATACTTATGAAAATGTGAATACTTATTATAATATAAATCTTAATTCTAAAAATGAAAATCATAATAATATGAGGAATG
The DNA here is from genome assembly GCA_023783355.1 of Polyplastron multivesiculatum. Classification (NCBI taxonomy): domain Eukaryota; phylum Ciliophora; class Litostomatea; order Entodiniomorphida; family Ophryoscolecidae; genus Polyplastron; species Polyplastron multivesiculatum. Next base: position 7,858 of record JAJJLS010000135.1, read on the forward strand.
GTAATAGGAAAAATAATAATAACAATAGTAATAGTAATGATTATTCTGATAAAAATGATGAAAATAATGAAGATTTTGGTAATGAGAATGTTTATTATTACCATAATAATTTGTCAAGAAATGGAAAAAAATCTGAAATAATACTTGTAGGAAAAGAGCAATTAAAAAAAAGTATTAGAGAGAAGGAAGAAAACGAAAAGAGGAAAAAAAATTATAAAATGTATTAAATTATTTTAATATTATTAAAATATAAAAATTATTTCGTTTATTTGTTATATAATGAATATTTATTTAAATATTTCTTGAACATTGAATCTTATTATTAATTTTAAAAATAAAATTTAATTTTAAATAATAACAATTAATAAATAAATATTATATTAGTCTTTATAATTTTTTAAAAATAATAAAAAAAAATAAAAAAATTAAATTTTAAAAATTGGATTTAAATTTAAATTTAAATATTAAATTATGTGTATAATCATATGCATCCCTTTGATAAAGATGCCATTAAAAATTAATCCTTTTCTGATATTAGGAATACCAAAAAATGCAAATGCAGCTCAAACTAAAGATAAATTTAGAAAAAAATTAATTGAGACTATTAATAAACATGAATTAAGAGCTCAAGTATGTCTTGCATATGATATAATTGTAAATAAACAGTTTTATAAAGAAATTGAAAAAGATTACTACGTAATAAAAGAAGGAGATTATAAGACATTATATTTTATTGCAGGATATTATTATTGTGTTATTGGAGACTGTAGGTTATTAATAAATCAAATAGAAAATAATCCTAAATTATTAAATTTTGTTGATCCTCTTAAAAGAAATTTATTATATATAGCAGCAAGAAATGGGCATACAAGCATTTGTGAATATTTAATAAATAAGGGATTAAATGTGAACGAAATTCAAGAAACTGGAAGTACCCCTTTACATGGAGCTGTTTATTATGGGCAAATAAATGTAGTCAAACTGTTATTAAATTATGGAGCAAAAACAAATATAAAAAACAAATATGGCCATTTACCAATAGATGAAACTTCTAATAAAGATATAATAAAATTATTAAAACAAAGTGAAAGTGATCCTATAGTAAAATTATATCAATCTTTATTATCTAGAAATATAGCAACAAAATTTATTCCGATTCATTTGAATAAAGACAAAAGTATTATTGCAAAAAAAATTATTTGTAAATTGAATAATTTACCAGAAAATTATAAATCATTGAAAATAGAAGAAGAATGGATTCCAGCTTGGCATGGTACAAATTTTACATGTTTAGAATCTATAGCAGAAATGGGATTAAAACCTGCTGGGGGAAAATCAAAGAAAGGAGAAGAAATTCAAGTTTGTATTTCCCATATAGGAAGAAATCAAACTATTAATAAAATAAAAGATTGGGCTAATGGGATATTTGTTTCACCTAGTATATTTTATTGTGCTTATCCAGCTTATGCCAAAGAAATATCTTGTTATAATGAACTATGGAAAATTTTTGTGGAAGTTAGAGTAAAACCTAATTCTTACTCAATGCATAAATCAACATGCCCCAATTATGTGCTTAAAATTGGAGAGAGTGAAATGCTGGAATATAGAATTAAACCTGAAAATGAAAAAGATGTTCAAGTTATTTCTTTAACTTTTGTAAAAAGCAAATTTTTTGAAGGTGTTAAAAATTTTAATGAAGGAAAAATATTCCTTTAAATCCTTCATAAAATTCTAAAATAATAGATATATTTATTTATTATGGTTTATACATTTCAATTTTTATTGTCATAAACTTTTTTTTAACTTTCAAATCACAATATTTTTTACATCATTTTCTTTTTTTTCTTTATTTTCTTCTTTTTTTTTTATCATCATTATCATCATCTTTTATTTCCTTTCCTTCTCTTAGCATTTTTAATTTATAATTTATTTGACTTCTTTTAATTAATAATTCCTGTTCTTTATCATCAATAAGAAATTTCCCATCTTTTTTAACCATGACAAAACTTCCTTCTTCCGAAATACCATCAAAGTCCATATCATTTTCTTTATTTTCCTTTAAATTTATTTTTATTGTTTCTTCTTTTACCTCATTTTTCGGCATAGCTTTACGCACCATTATTTTTCTTTTTATTTTTTTATCAGTTCTTATTGTTGACTCTTCTACCCTATCTAAATTATCATTTTGTTGTATATTTGTATTAATTTCTTCAAATTTAATTTTTTTATTATTAACATTATTTGTATTATTTGCTGATTCTTCTATTTTATTATTGTTATTATTTATATTTTCTTTTTCTTTTTCGTTTTGATTTTTTGCGATTGATTTTTCGTCTTCTTTTTGGTTATTATTTATTTTAGGTTTTTCTTCATTTATTTTATTATTTTCAATGTTTTCAATGTTTTCTATGTTTTCATTTTGTGGATGTTCTATATTTATCATATTTATAGTAAATATTTAATTTTTATTTGTAGGTTTTTAGAATTTAAAATAAAAAATATATTTATAATAATAATTTAATTTAATTTTTTATAACAAATATAATTATATTTATTTCTTTATTATATGGGGATTGGGGATTGGGGATTGGGGATTGGGG
>JAJJLS010000136.1:0-10425 GCA_023783355.1 Polyplastron multivesiculatum
ATCCCCAATCCCCAATCCCCAATAAATAATATTTCTTTTTGTATTATTTAAATAATGAAATATATAAAATTATAATTATAGATTAAATTAAAAAATAAATATTTAATAGATTAACTATAAATATATTCATTATTAAAAAAATTTTATTTAAATTTATCTTCTTTTATATTTTTCAATTTAATACTTTCTAAAAGTCTTTTTTCTTTTAATTGGAAGCAAGTTTTATCAGGTAAATAAGAATTTTTATTTTCAAGATGATAATTCCAAACACTTTCTTCAATAATAGGATCTCTATAACTTAATGATTGTAAATAAAATAAATAATTAATATAATTTCTTATATTATGGCAATGATAAGTATGTTTTTTGAAAGCGTCTTTAGCATTTAAATAAATTTTTTCTAGTTTTTCTCTTTCTAGTCTACAAATTAAGCATTCTGTTTTTGATTTTTTTGTAAAATATTCTTTATTTTTTCTTGTATTCATAAAATAATCAATTATAATAGATGTAAATATTTGGAAAATAACTAATAAAATAATTAAATAAAATAAAAGATCAAACCAAAATCTCCCTCCAGCATAAGCTTTAGGAGTATACTGTACATAATCAGGATCTTTAGATTGATCTAAATATGTACCTATTCCTCCATCTTGTTTAAATGTTTGATCTATCATTCTCATAAAAGTTTTCAAAAAATTTTTACTATCTGTAATATTAGGAAAATGACTTGTAAATATTGATAAAGCGAATAAAGAAAATAAATATTCAAGCATAATAAACATTATAAAATTAATTAATAAATATACTTTTGGAACATACATAGCTTTTAAAACTGATGACATGACTTCTACTCTATTTATTATTTCTAATAAACTAAAACCATAAAAAAATGGGTGATTAAAATATCCAAGAAAAATAAAAAGTATATATAATACATAATAAATAAATTGAAAAGAAAATAAACTCCAAATTGTACCAAAAACAATTTTGATATATTCCCAATTTGATATAGTTATGTTGCTTTTCATATGTAACAATCTTGATTTTTTTATTTTACAATTATTTTTTGACAGGGCCCAATTTATTGAAAAATTTCTAAAAATAAAATCAAATATAACCATCATTTGAAATATTAATTGAAATAAGCCAAATATATGTAGAGTTCTTCTTACTAATACATAATTACTTTTGCTACTATATAAAAACCTTGGACAATATAATCTTCTACTTTCACTTGAACAAGAATTATTTTGTGCATTATTACAATCACATTCATCATCATTTGTAAAAGTGTTATAAGATAGAGAAATTATTAAATTTGTTATAATACCAATAATCATTAAAATTATTCCAAATAAATTTATATTTTTAAACATTAAATTAACTATAGGGATTTCAGATAATTTATCAAAATAATAATTTTTTGTTACACTTATATGAATTGTATCATAATTACTTATTAGATTAGAAATATAATTATGCAAATTTTCATTTGCTACATATAAATAATATTCAGTATTTTCTTCTATTTTTTTAGCTTTATTTATTATCGGGAAATAAACCTTATATAAAATATGATTAATTGAAACTTCTACACATTTTATTTTTGAACTCAAATCTAAAAACATATTTTTTTCATTTACAGATAAACAATCTTCATCTATTGTATTTAATTCCTGTAATAATTCTACTTTTGATTTGGCTTTTTCACTTACATGACGATATAAATATCTGATCAAATCATATATAGCACAAATAACATTAAATATAAAAATAAATAATTTTTTAAAAAATATAACAACGTTTTCAAAGAAATTATCTGTTGGTGTTATTATTTCAAGATATTCCTCATTTATAATATCTTTATAATATACATTTAAAGTATAATAAATAAGCAATAAATCAAATTTAATTAAGCAATAATTTTCTTTATTTAATTTATATGCTTTATCCTGGTATAATGAATCTAAATTATTATTAAGATTATCAAGTGTTTTTGTGTCATTAAGAGTTTCATTTGGAAAACTCATATTAAAATAATTACTATCATAATTAAGATAATCACTATCATTTATCTCATTATAATGAGCTTCTCCTAATATAATATTTAATTTTTCTTCTAATGATATTTTATTAATATCATAATTATTGAGAATTCCTGCACGTTGGAACAATTCTTCATCTGTATATGAATCATTTCTCTTCTTATATATTAAAGCATTATCTATATCAAAAGATCTTTTTTCCATTTCAACTTGAGAAAAAAAATATAATTTTTTTAATTTAATTTTAATATATTCGTAATTTTTTTCATACCACTCTCTTATTCTTAAATATTCTTTTGTATTTTTTTGGTTATTATATGATACATTATAATAAACAAAAAATATTTTCAATATTTTTTGTTCTATTTTAGCATAACTATCCATTATATGATGTAAATTTACATTATTAATATTATTCCAAAATATCTTATAATAATCAACATTAGTTATAATATAAGTAACTAAATTAAAAAAACGATAAGCAAATAAAGAATTTAGATTATTAATATCTGGGCCTTCTATAAAAAAGTAGAAAAAGTCAATCAATATATCAGCTGTCCTCATATTATCTTCTTTACCTATTTCTATTAAAATTAAAACTAATTTTATTATTTGTCCTGTCAGATTTTGAATAAATTCAATAATATTTTTGGTTAATGAATTATTATCTCCTGCCTTTTGCAGACTTAAAAATGTTATAATAAATATTATGATAATTTTTAAACGTTCTTCATTTTTTCTATATTTATCTTTTAATTTTTGATTTTCAGCTGATTTCATAAAATTAACAATTTTTTCAAAATCTTGAAATAAATGGTCAAAAGCAAAATCTAGTTCTATAAATAATTGCCTTATTAATGAGTTATTTTTTACAATATATATACTATTTTCTTTTAAATCTTTCAAAAATAAAATTAGACTATTTATCATAGTGAAAAAAACTTCATCATCTTGAATAATATTTCTGTTTACTTCTCTTGAAAAAATTAAGATTAAACCTTTGATTATTTTATCATATTCATATTCTTTTTCTTCAGAAGTATGCTGTTTATTAAATGACACACTTAGTGTATCTTTTAAAGAACATCTCTTATAGTTAATTGCATTATCATCAATTGTGTTATTATTAAAATCATTTTTTTTATTTTGATTTTCTTCAATATTTAATTTCCTAAATTTTTGGCCTAATAAAAGGAAACCTATCTTATAATATAGTATACACGTCTTTTTTGGATATTTTGGATATAAATAAACCAATGATGTTAAATATGAATATAAAGAAATATTTTTATATGATGGATTTAAATGATATCTTATATTTTCTATTGATTTAAATTTATCAATAAAAGGTAATATTTTTATATTATTAAAAGATCCTAAATTATATAAGTCTTCTGAATAAATTTCGTTCATTCTTTTATATAAAAATTTCTTCATTGAATAAATACGGTTAAAATCATTATTAGTAAAACGATTTTTTAATAAAAGAATAAATTCCTCCATATCATTATTAATATATTGATCATGCAATTTGTCATATTCTCCTTTATAATATGAAGTAATTAAATTATATTCTTTTTTCATTGATAAAATCTTTTGGAGTAAATCTTCCTGATTATTATCATCAATTAAATCAATATTTTTTTCTGTACAATAATAGTTCATATTATTACTTATATGTATATCATTACATATTTTTTCAAGAAAAATTAAATCAAGATATTCATTATCATAATAATAAAAACTTATTAAATCGTTTGTTCTAAATTTAATTATTTTATCACTTAAAGAAGAAGTTTTATCTGTTTCTCCTGTATCATTAGGTGTTATTGACATTTTTGTTTTATTTTTTACTTTTTTATTTTTTACAGGTATTTCAACATTTTGCTCTTTTGTTCTATATTTATATAATATAATTGATTCTATTAAAACTGATTCAAATTGATAATTATTTTTTATACGATGATTATTTGTTTCTTGATTATTTAATATAGATAATTTTAATTGATTTAAATTATATTTCATATTATTTGATGAAAGAAAGTTATTATTTTGAGCAAATGTTTCAATTTGATTTTTTAGATTTTGAGCTGTTTTTATAGAATAATCTTCCAATAATTTTTGAATTTTGGTATATAAATTTTTAAAATCATATTCTATTATATTAATATTATTTTCCTTATTTAAATTATCTCTTATTTTTTTTATTGAATTTCTATCATGTAAATATAACACATATATAGATAAATAATTTAAATAAAAAGATAGTTTTTCCTTTTCTTCATCACTTTCCCATAGAATATCATTTTCATAATTGTCTTCTGGTATTATATTATTATTATGAAGGTATTGATTTATTTTTAAATTATTCATTGTTTTCATAGTTCTCATAGATTTCAATTTTTTTATTTCTTGTTCTCTTCTCTTAAGATAATTATTATAATATTTATTATTATGGTAATAAACAAACGAATCTTTATCATTTTCATCATTTTTGGTATCTGTATTTATAATATTATTTTTTATTAATGGGGTTTTATTTGATTTTGTTTTATTTTTTTCTTCTTCTGCTTTATTTTCTTCTAATGATTCTTCTTCATCACTTTTTTCATCGTCTTCATCCTCACTACTTTCTTCTGTTTCAGTCTTTTTCACAATTTCATTCATACAACTCAAAATTTGCTCGTGCATTGTTTCCATAGGGTATACAATCTGAAAAAAAGAATTATAAGAAAAATCATCAAAGTATTTCTCTTTACTAATGAATAATAATACTCTTGATATATAATAAGTGTATAATATTTGAAATATTATTCTATTTTTTATGATTTTTAATTGTGAATAAATTTTTAATAATTTTGATAAAATATCAATCATAAATGATCTTAATTCACTAAATATTTTTTTACTATTAAATATTATTAATATAAAAGATTCACAACTATAATAACATATTTTTAAAAAAGTTTTTTCTTCTTCTTCTCCAATTTTAGCATTTTTGTATAAAATAATTGAATGCAATGATCTTATTATCATTTTATAATATAATTCAAAATACTCTGGTATTATTTCTTTAAAATTTTTATATATGTTTTGAACTTCCATGAATATTCTTAAAATTTCTTGGCAATATTTTAGTTTAACCATCGGGTTATTGTCAAAATCATAAAAGCAGTCAATTGTTTCAATTAAATTTTCAAAAATTTTATCAAATCCAATTTTTTTGTAAAAATTTTCATTTTCTTTATATAGCATTTGGCTAAGTTTTGACATATCTTTAAATTTCAATAGACTGTTTGAATTTATATTTAAAAAATTTAAAAAATTTATTGTCATTTTGCTTAAACAAGAATTTAGTCTTTGAAAGCAATCTCTATTATATTTAGCATTATTTACATTAATCTGATTTACTATATTATTGTTTTGATCTAATATTATTTTTAAACAATTATCTCCCCTCCTATCATAGTCAATTCTTATCTTTTTTATTAAACTTTCAATTTCCTTAAAAGTACTTTGAACTTGTTTTAAATTTTTTAAAATATTAGTCTCAAAATAAATAGAATTTTTATTCATATCTAGATATATTAATTTACCTAAAATATTATCAATTTCATAATCCATTAATAATTTAATTATAATATTAAATCTTTTATCTATATCATATCCTAATGGTACTAGATTTTTTGAATTTTTATCTTTTTGACTTTTTATATTTGCAGTTAAATATTTTTTACTATTATGTATATCAATATATGCTGCTAATATTTTATTTCTTTTTTTATATAATTTTTCTAATATATTTATAAATTCTGAAATATATATATCATTTTTTTTATTATAAATCATAGAATCATTAATATCATTATTCTCGTTAACTACTATATTATATTTATTACTATCTAACAATTCTTTATTTGCTAATAAATTATTTTTTTGATTTTTAGGACTAATGTCAATTAAATTTTTTATTTTTTTTAAATATTTAATTTTATCTTTTATATAATTAATTTTATCATATTTATTACAAAAATAAAATAAAGACTTTATTAAAGTCATTTCTTCTTGAGATAATTCTTTAATTTTATACTTATCTTTTTCTTTTTTTATATCTTTTTTTCTAAAATATCCAACATTTTTTCCATTCTCTGCATGAAAATCAAAATCCTTATTCTGTTTACTATTGTCTAATTTTTCATCATCATCTGGATATTCTTCAACAAATTTATCAAAATCAAAAACACCCTTTAATAAGGTAGGCTTCTCTTTTGCTGCGGTATATAAATTTGTTAAAACTTCATTATTCAGGAAAACAATTCTTGAAAGTAAATTATCTTTGATTTTTTTCATATTTTTTTTGAATATTTCCATATCACAAAAAAATTCGTAATTGATAAAATAATTATTAATTATTTTGAGAACTTTATGTAAAGTATCATAATATTGATTTACACAAAATTGATATATAGTATATAATTTACAAAGATACTTATTTAATTTATTTAAATCTTTTTCTATTTGTTTTTGCTCAATTTCAGCTATAATATGCTCATCAAATTTTAAATTATTTTTATTCTGATATATAAGACTAAATGCATTTGTTTTTGAATGTCTTACTGAATTATTAATTGTTCTTGAAGAACCAACAAATGTATTAATTTTGCTAAGATTATTATTATTATCAATAAGTGAATTTGTAAGTTTAACATTTTCACTTATACCTCTTTTTATATCAATATTATTCATATTATCATTAAAAATTTTTTTATAATCTTTCTCATCATATAATTCATTCTCACTATCTTCATCTATATTTTCATTTATTACATCCAAATAATTATAATTCTGAAATACATTGTTTTCATTTTCTGAACGAAATTTTGGAAAAAATTTATTAAATAAATGAAAAGGAATTACTTGTCCTAACTCTGATTCAGGGTCTAATTTTATCCCATCCATTAATTGTATAGATTTAGTATCTCCATTTACTACATAACTCAATTTACTTTTAGAATTTTTTGCCTCATCAAAAGATTCAAATAATTCACTAAATATTTTATCTTTAATAAATAATGTTTTGTTTATATCAAATTTTTCAAAAAATGCCAAAAATAATTTAATTTCTCTTAAATTTTGTTCTATTTTTAATCTAGTGTTAATTTTTTCTTCTCCAGTGGAATTTTTACTTATTATAGATATATTTTTTTCTTCTTCATTTTTAATTCCAAATAAGTCTTTAAAAATATTAAATATACCTTTGGTCGGATTTTTCCTCCATGTACTCTCTTTTTCTTCTTCTTTAAGACTTTTTTTTTTTAAAATACTTCTTCTTAATAAATCTTTTTTATTCTTACTTGATCTTAGATTATCTTGTTTTGGATCTTCATCATTCTTATCTAAATATAAAGTTTCATCTAATGTATTTTTATTTAGAAAGAATTTAGATTCAGAATTACTTTTATCATCTTTTTTAATTGTTGTACTCTCTCTTTTTAAGGTGGAATTTCTTTTAGGTTTTATTGGTGATCTTAATTGTGATGCATTTAATTCTTTTTCAGCTAATTTATCTGTATTTATTGCATTTTGTATTAAAGGTTTTTCTATTCTTTTTATTATCATTTTTGATTTTTGAATAATATTAATTAAATATCTTTTATAATTATTTTTTAAATTAAATTCACTATCTATTTTAAGCATATGATCACTTATTAATTTTTTTATTTGTTCTTCTTTATGTTTTACTTTATTTAATGTTAATAATTTTTTATAGTAATATAAATAATTATAACTTGTTTCTATATATAAAAGAATTCTATCCATTCTAATTAACTTATTTTTATTTTCTTTTTCTGTATAATTATTATATCTTTTTGAATTTTTGATACTAGATATTAAATTTAATTTTCCTCCTGTTACATATTCTTGTAACACCTCAGAATTATCAATTAAATTAAAAATAAAATTTAATAAGATGCTTCTATCTAACATGAATAAATTTTCTGCTAATTCTAAAATGAGATCTAAATCAAGAAAAATTTTTTCTTTTATTTCTTCATTATCTTTTGATAAGAAAGTTAAAAATTCTAAAATAATTTTTATCAATTTTTGGGTATCTATTATAATACTATTATTTATATTATATTTTTCATTTAATGTTTCATATTGATATATATTAAAAGTATTAATACCCATTTGATTATTATTTTTATTTTTATTCATTTTTTTCATTTTAAACATTTGTTCTTTTCTATATTTTATTTCTTGAATAATTGATATCAAATATTCTGCTATCTTTACTATACTTCTCAATATCCCAAAATTTTCTAATGTTAACTGTCGTTGTTCTATAGGAAGATTAATATCATATTTATCATCTCTGAAAATATATTCAATATTTAATAGATAATTCATAAAAAAAGTTATATTTAATAATATTACTTTTATTGCATTATTTACCTCAATTTCATTATTTTTGCATTTTTTTAAAAAATAATTCAAATTTTGTATTAATTTTTTAATATAAATGACATGATTAGCTTCAAAAATATCTACTTTTCTTATTTCAAAAATATAATCATCTTCGTTTTTCATTAATAAAGAATATTTTTTTTCTAAATCAATACTTATTGATAAAGGCTGAAAATATTTATTTAATTCTCCAAAATCAAAATTTTCATTTTTTTCTTTAAATATACTCCTCAACGCATATTTACCTTTAAAATCCATAAATTTCATCTTTTTATCAATATTATAGTGAAAAATTCTAAAATTAGATAAAAAAAAGCTTTTGTTAATTAATGTTTCTTCATCAACCAACTCAAATTCATATTCATTATCCTCTTCATTCTCCATTTTTATTATATGATTCCTTTGCTCATCCACCTCTTCATTATTTTCTATATTTTCATTTTCAATAATATCTTCATTATTTATATTACTTTTTACCCCACTTCCTTTTTTTTTTACTTTTAAATATAACCCAAGAAGAATATTTTTTATTTTTATTTGACTACCTACTATTAATGGAACTTTTTTTAGTCTTTCTTCATAATCATATATCTCTTCTTCAATAACCCAAAAACAATTATTAATTACGTGCTTATAGAATTCTTTTTCATAAGGTATTACTTTTACTCTTATTTGCTGATTTAAGTTGTTTTTTTTCCTTTTTATTATTTGACTTATTAATCCTTTATTTATATCATAAAAATTACTATCTGTCTTTTTATGATATAAATAATTGGTATCTTCAGGATCTTCTTTTGAATCATAAATTTCTTCTTCATTATTATTTTCTAAACATTCAGCACTTAACATAAATTGTTCTTCCTTTTCAGTTATTTGATTACTTTTATAATAAGTTTTATATAAATTTGAATTAATAAATACTATATTTATGACTTGACTTGAAAATAATACATCTTTATTTTTAATATACCAAGATTGATTTACAAACATATATTTAGTATTCATTTTTTTTTCAATAGATAATTCAGAAAAATTTTCATAAAAATTCGCATAATTATTTTCTGAAACATCATCTTTTTCTTCAATCTTATTAATATTCTTACTAAGATTTTCTTTAATATGCTCATTAGTAATTAAATTATTAGATGTATTCATAATTATATTTGAATCAACATCATATTTAAGAGGCCTTTCAAGGAAATATGAATTACTATTTACATAAAAATATTGATCTTTTTCTTTTACAAAAACACTGATATAAAATGACTGTTTAAAAGTTAAAAATTCTTGTGATGATCGAGTTTCATGTATTCTTTCCAATATAAAAGGAGCTGCTGTATTAATATCACTTGTTAATTTCAAACTATAATTATTATTCCCTGGCATATTTTCAACACTTATAAAATTTTTACTTATCATATGCTGTAAAATAAATTGTTGATTATAATTAACTCTTTTTTCTTTTATATATTCATCATCTTTTTCTTTTGAATTTACATCATCATTTAAATTTTTATTATGAATTATTTTTTTATTATATAAAGATGAGCTTTTATTTTCTTCTATTTCCCTTATAAAAAATAAACTTTCCTTTAAATCAGTAAATTCTGATAAAGGTACTTGACATTTTTTTAATAATAATGTTTGTTCTAAATTTTCCATTCTGACTAAATATTTGGAATATAAAGTTGAACCAGTTTCGTTTATACTACCTATTGAAATTAATGAATTATAATATACATATAAATTTTCTTTTGTTATTTTTTCTTTTGGCATTTTTATGAATTCAATTTTAAATTTTTAGATATATTTTTATAATAATATAAATTAATTTAAATGTTTTAAATTTAGATTTAATAATATGAAAAAATAACTTTATTGGGGATTGGGGATTGGGGATTGGGGATTGGGG
>JAJJLS010000137.1:0-10407 GCA_023783355.1 Polyplastron multivesiculatum
TCCCCAATCCCCAATCCCCAATCCCCAATCCCCCAATCCCCAATCCCCAAAATATTAATAAATCATTATTAATTAAATTTTTATAAAATAAAAAGATATAAAAAATTGACATATTTAATATTTATTTTGTATTAAAAAATTAATATTTTTCAATTATAATTTTTAAATATATTTAATATTTATTTTCAATCCAAGTTTCTAATTCTTGTGTGCTAATAATAACAGAAGTTGGTATTATTTTCATTATACATCTAGAAACACTGAGATGATGTACTAGTCTTCTAATTAAAATAATTCCAAATGCTAAGCAATATATAATAATTGCAATTCCAATAATAACAGCAATAAATATTACAATTAATTGTCTTTCAGATAAATAACTATTTAAATCTTTCGTAACTACATCAGCAAATATGTCCCCTACATTAAAAACATAATTATAAAACATATATTCTATTTGCTTAAAATAACTAGTGTTGAACAAATTTTTTTTGTCATCTTGATTCATTTCATATTCTTTTTTTATACTATCGACTAAATCATCAATTAATTTTAATAAATTATCTGTATTATTCGCACTTATAATCAAATTATCATTCATACACTCTGTATAACTATCTGAATCAGATTCATTAGCTATTGAAGCAGCACAAGCATCTAAAAGGAACTTTTCGTTATAAAAAATACTTATTTCAGGAAATATATTTACTCCTTTTATAACTTCTTGTATTAAATCCATATTAACTAAATCTGTATAATTTACTGTTGTTTTATTATCACAATTACTCATAAAACATTTTATTTCTATTGTGGATGTACTGGTAGTTATTAATTTACCATATATATAATTTTGAACTATTATAAGTTGATTGGTATTATTTACCATATTTTTAGTTAAAATAAAAATTGGAATTAAACTTGCAATGATAATCACTAGAATAAAAATTGAATAAAAAAATGAATAATTTAAAATAGTTAAAGGAATATATTTTTTATAATCAGTATTAAATCCACTACTATTTACTAATGATGATTCTTGTTCCATTTTTTTTTTACGTCTTTCTCCATTTGAATCAATTATTTTACTTCCTTCCTGAAATTTATTTTCATCTTCTCCTTCATTATTTTCTTTATTATCTTCTGATTTCATATCTTTTTCTCTGAATTTTTTTAAATTTGAATTAAAATTTTTAATTCTTTTTATTATTTCTTCAATTTTTTCTATCCTTATTTTTGTAACTTTTTCCATTCCATCAGTCATTGATTTATTTGTGAGATGAATTAAAATCATATATATTGAGCATAAAATAACTATTATAACAGCATAAATACATACTAAAGTAATAATGCTTGAGGTTTTGTGTGAATTAAATTTTGTTAAAATAGAAGGAATTTTCCTTAGTTTATTAAATTGATTAGGTAAAATATTGTCATACCCATTTTCTATAATTAAATAAGTTATATAATCAAAATACATTTTATTTGCATCGAAATTCTGATTAAAAATATTGGTTAAATTATTAATATTATTAAAAGTATTTGATTCAAAATAAGTAATACTATTTGATAATAATTGATTTATGGCCATTGGAAAAGATTCATCATCTCTTCTATTACAATACTGTATATATTCTTCATTTTTATATGATATTTCAATTCTATTCCAATATAAATTCATTAAATCATTATCCGATAAATAATCAGGAATATTCATTTCTATTGTACCATATGATTTAGATAATTTATCATATAAAATCAAACTTAATTTAATTAATTCTTCGTAATATTTTGAAAGGTTTTTACCTTCTGTTATATAATCATTAAAAAAAAATGTTTGATTATAAATAATATTTCTTATAAATAATGTTCTTAAAGAAACAAAAATACTTATTAATTCAGTAGTCCATAATGTAGTTTGGAATAAATTTATATTTAAATTTGAAGTATTTTTTAAATAAGTATATAACCGTTTAAAAAAAAGTATATATAAAATAGAGAAACCAAGAGCTAATAAACCAATTAATCCTATAATAATTTTTATATATTTTAATGTATAAAAACTCGATATATTTGTAAGAAGATTACTTCTAATTTCTTCTATTCTATTTTTTTTAACTAATCCACTATCAAATCCCGCCTGTGAAGATTGAGAACTATTTTCATCTTCTAAAACTTCTTCTTTTTTTTGTCCGTGTAATTTAGACATACTATTTATGTCACTTTTACATGCTTGTAATAATTTTTGGAATCTTTTATTTTCTAAAGATAATTTAAGAAAAGTTTCAGGTAAATCTATTATTTCTTTTTTTTCATTTTCTAAGATTTCAAATAATGGCTTGATTGATTCTGCTTTTTCTTTTTTATATTTTGCAGCTTTTGGATCTAAATCTACTGCACTTTCTTCTTGGCTTTTCCCTATATCATTTTTATTATCTATACATCTTACAATATATGATATTTGCTTATTTCCATATCTATATTTATCAAAAGTGAAATTGAATTTATATTCAACTGAAGTAGAATTTTTATTGCAATTATCTATTAATTCTTCTAAATCATTAATTTTTCCTTCATTAAATAAAGTTTTATATTGTTCTATTTTAGTGTTATAGAATTTTTCTTCATCACTTTGTTTATTAAATCCTACCTTTTGATCAGTATTAATAGCTTCTGACTCATCCTCAATACTATCTGATATATGTACAGGGGTTGGAGTTTCCCCTCCAGGTGTCGGGGTTGTTGTAGGCTGATTTTTATTATTATTATTTTTTTCTTCCATTAATAAATCAGTTTCGTCAAATTCTTCAATAACATCATTGACATCCTCTGATTCAGTATGTGCAGAAATTAACTGTATTGGAATTTTATCTTCTTTCTTATTAGTTTTTTCAGAAAAATCAATTAAAAATTGTGGTAACTTAATTTCATATTCTAACTCAACATTTTCATTTATTTCTATATTTTCATGAATATCCTCTTTTTCATTTTTTTTATTATCATTATTATTATTTTCTTCATCTTTTTCTTTTTCACCTTCTTCATCCAATTGAAATAATTTATTTTCAGACATATCACCCTTTTTTTTCCCTTGGAAGAAAATACTATAAAAGTTTACAAACTTTCTACATATTACATAAAATGGAATTTCATTTTCTTGGAAAAGATTTTTATTATTGATATTTAATATTTTCATTAATTTAAGAGACATTCCCTGGATATTAAACTTATCATCTAATAGAATAATATCATCAATATTTTCTTTTAAAATTAGTCCTACGAAATAAACTTTATCATTTAAAATAGGGAACAACTTCAATGCTATTCTTAGTTTTACTATTGAATTATTTTTATCTTTTCCAAAACTTTTAAAATCAGATTTGTCTATTATTTTTTTTTCTCCTATTTTAAAATAATCTTCAATATATTTAGAATGTTCTTTAGAAAATAATTTTGGCATCAAACTCGTTAAGTTCATACCTTTTAAATCAAAGGATTTAAATTTGAAAATATTTTCTATTTCTTTATTTGATAATTCTATTAATCCTTCACTTCCTTTATCACCATTAGCGATTATAATTCCTGTATCTTTATTAAATAAAACAGAATAAAAATTATTACTCATATGATCACCAAAACTATCATTTTTTCTTCGTAATGATTCCAAATCTCTTTTTTTTAAATCATCATCATTTATTTGCTCTACATATTCTACATATAATTCAAAGAAATCGTTGACTCCTCCATAAATTTGCAATAATTTATTCCACATTATTTCAACATTTTTTTTTGTCACCCCAATTTTATCTGTCAATTCAAAAATTTTATTAAAATCTATTTTTTTATTAGCTTCCCTAAAAGGAGCACGGAATGCTTTCCAAAATTCCAAAGATAAATTTACATCATTATTTATTTCATCTAAAAAACTTTGGCTTAATGAATCATATTTATAATACATTGAAACATCTAAATTTTCTAATTCAGAACATTGTTCATTTGGAGGCTTTAGTTTTTCTGACAAAGCCTTTGAAATTATTATACCTAAACGAATAAAGGAAAATTCTTCTCTTAAAGATAGCTTTAATTCTGTTGCTTTTTTATAAAAGTAAATAGCCTGACAGTAATTTCCTATAACTTTTAAATAATATAAAGATAAATTTAAATACATATCAACAGAACATTCATGTGTAAATAAAAAATAATTCATAATAACAACTATAAAATTTTTTAAAAAAACTTCATCTTCTACTTCTTTTTTATTGGGATCACTCCACTTATTTGTTAATGGTAAATAAATATTTAATTTTGTTTTCATTAAACAATTAGGATTAGGGCACTCTACTTCATGCATTCTGATAATTCCTGATAAAAATGATTTATCTTCTGAATTTTCTTCAACATTATTTATTATATCAATTAAACTCCTAAAATAATATAATAAATAATATTTGTTACTAATTTTGTAAAATGGCGTATCTAAAAAAATATTACTTTCGATTCTATTTTTTATGTTGAAATAAAAAAAGCAAACTATAATACTTGTTAATATATAAATGATCCCTTTTTCTTTAATATTTAAATAAGCAAATATTATACTATAAATACTTGTCCAAGCATATAATATATGAAAAATTCCAACATAAATATTAATAAATACATCATAATATAAATAATGATTAATATAATAAGCAAATAATAAGATACTTATAATTAAATTATATATCAAAAATACTTCTTTAGATAAAAAATTTGCTTGTACTAATAATAATGATATGATCATACTATTAAATCCCCAGTAAGAATCATAATCACAAGACATTTTAGCAAGATATGAATTAGATAAGTAAAAAGAATCATTATAATATATGTTAATAAAGATATAAACACATAAGATTAAAATTATAAAAATTAATGAAGATATTATAGAAATAGGCTCATTTTGAGATGAGCATGTCACATTATTAAAATTTGGATTAAAATCTCCTGTTCCTAAACAAAAACTACTAAAGCATATATCAAATAAAATATTATATGCAATATAAAGGAATATTTTTATATAACAATTAATAACCATTTTATTATAAGAATAAAAAGAGATTTTAGACATTTGCAAACAAGATATTAAAAAATGTATAATTAATAATATGAATACAATAAATAAAATAAATCTAATATTAGCTAAATTGTAATAAGAGTCTTGAAATAAGCCTTTTACACGTATTATTTTTTCAATAGTATATAAAATTTTGTCAGACTTTCCATTTTCTGAGTCAAAAACACCAATTTGAACTGAAAAGAAAGAGGATAATATTTGAAGGTAAAAGATTGTTAATAATAAAAAAGATTCTCCTCTTGATTCTGCTTGTTTTGATATTAGTATATCCATTAATCTATAAAATTTATTTTTAAAGGTTAATTCATCTTTATTAAATAATATTATTACTATTTTAACTTAAATTAATTAGGATAAAAAAAATTAAAAATAATTGATTAAAATTTTAAAATATGTCCAGTAATTGGTTAAAAAATTGTGATTTATTGCACATTCCAATGTCTTTATCATATAAAAATGAATATTTTTATGCAACAAATGTGGGAGCCTTTTTGACAATTATTTGTTTTATTTATGTAGTAATTTTAAGTTTATATGAAATAAAATCATTATCTGAGAAATCTTCTTTTTCAATAATAACAAATCAATATATTGATTTATCAGAGAAAATAGATTTTTCTCAAAGACCACTTTTATTCCAATTAATAGATAATACAGGAGAAATTATGGATGTAAATGATAAATTATATGAATTTAAAGCATATGATATGGAATGGCTTGTAGAAACAGGTGAAAATGGTAAAAAAAATTATAGAGTTATAAATACAAAGTTAGAAATGGGTAAATGTGATGAGGTATTACAAAATAAGTCTGAATATTTACAAGAATATAATTTATCTCGATATATTTGTATTAAATCAGACCAAAACATTACATCATATGGATATTTAGGTGATATGAATAATGGTTATAAAGGATTTAGAATATATTTAAATAAATGCAACGGTAAAAGCTATTGCTATGATGATTCAATAATAATCCAAAAATTGCAAAATATTAAATTTAGAGTTACATATTTAGGTTTAAATACAAATATTTTTAATTTAGGAAAAGAATTAAATTATCAAATGTTTTCTAAATCATGTAGTATCTCTACTAATCTTTTGAAAAAAATTTATTTTACTTTTAGTATAGGAAGATTTCATTTATCTAATAATATTTTTTATAAAAAAAAGAAAATTTTTAATTACATCATAGGAAATGATCCTATAATGGATATTGATCTAGATCCGAAAAGTACAATAGATAAAAATAGAAATACCTTAGCTTATTTTTCTTTTAATTTTGATGGAAACATTGTTGAAGTAAGTAAAGAAGTTAAAAGATTTTATGATACTTTATCTTTTATTGGTAATACTTTTAATATTATTTTAACAATAATAAAAATAATTAATAATTATTACTCAAATAAAGTATTATTTGTTGATATCTTTAAACATATATTTTTTAGTAAAGAATATATAGATAAAGATATTAAACTTAATAAATTTGAAAAAGAAAGTTTTTATAAATCTCTTTATAACAACAATAAGGAAAAAAATTCTAATAAAAAACATATATTGGATTTATCGGATGGAATTGGATTTAATAATATAAATAATAGCAATATATTAAAAAAATCAAGTAATAAAATTGTAATGACTTTTGATAAAAGTAAAGATAAAAAAAGAGTCTCACATATATATACCATAAATAAAGAAAGAATTACAAAAAATAAATTAATGTATTTTTATATGTTGCCATTATGCATTTTAAGAAAGCATAAAAGTTTTAATAATATATGTATAATCAAAGATAAAATATGTTCATTTTTTTCGATTGAAAAAATTAATGAATTAAATAAATTCAAAGATACTTTGGATCAAAAGGCAAGAAAAACAAAAATGTATAATACTGAATTTATTAAAATAAATAAAAAATATGATGAAAGTAATGATTCTAAAGATTTCAAAGATATAAATAAAAATAGTTGATATATTATAATGAAGGAAATTGTAAATAAAAAATATTATTTATTTAATTCAAAGACATTTAATATAATAAATAATTTAATATCTAATTGAAAATGAAATATTATTCATTTTTTAAAAAAATATTGAATAATAATAATAATTAAATAATTATTTAAATTTAAATACTTTTAATTAATGCTTTTTATTCTTTTTTCTATTTGGAGTTTTAGATTTTTTTCTTTTAGAATTTATGTCATTGCTTGAATCTTCTTCCTCTTCTTTTTCTTCAAATTTATCCTTATCATCTTTTTCTTCGGAATCCTCTTGCTTTTCATCCTTAGCTTTTTCTAAATTTTTCTTTTTTTTATCTTTTTTCTTTTTTTTCGATTTAGACATTGATCTTTCCTCTTCCTTTTTTTCATCTAGTTCTTTCTCTTCAACTTCAATCTCATCTATATCAGATTTAGTGGCTTCTTTCTTTTTCTTATTCTTATTCTTATTTTTGACTTTTTTGGTCTTCTTTATTTTTTTCTTATTTTTATTATCGCTATCACTATCTTCTTCTTTCTCATCTCTTTCTTTAACTTCTTTGTTACTTTCATCATCAGCATCATTCTTCTCTTTTTCTATTTGTGTATTATCTTTTTTGTGGGAAATATTCTTATAATTTTTTTTATCATCATCTTTATCCAAATCATTAAGTATTTCTTCATTTCCAAAATTTAATTGTAAATTAGTAGTTTCAGTAACAATAGTTTTTGATTTATTAAAAATATTTTGCTTTTTTTCAGAATAACCTTTATAAAATATTTCTTCATTATTTGAAATGTCATTTTGGCTTATTTTATCATTTTTATTAATATAATTAATATTAATTTTATCACTGATATTAATTCTATTTTTATTTATATCTGATACTTTTTTAATACAAGCTTCATCATTTGTGCATAACTCACATTGACAATCTATTCCTTCATTATTATGTGATATACATATATTATTTAATTTCACTTCTTTGTAATTATTATTTTCTTTATCCTTTATAGCTTTTTCATATTTTTTGAAAATATCATCTAAAGATTCGAATTTATTCATGAATAAAAATTGATTAATATCATATTGCTTATAATTTGTATTTATATATTCTACTATTCTTTCTTTTATTGAAGTAAAATTTTCTAAATTTATGTCAGTACACCATAAAATATATTGTTCTAATAAGGAAATAATTGTATATAAAGATATGCTGCTATTTTGATAAAATAAATAATTTATTATTAATATCCAGAAATTACTTTGTTGGAAATAATATTTATTTTTTTCGTTGAGTGATACTGGAAAATTATTAACTATTTTAATATTCACTTTATCTAAGAAATTTTTGAAATCATGAATAAAATTAGATTTTGTAATTTCAATATTTGACAAACTGACATTTAAGTCTTGGCTAACATTTAAATCTGGTTCATCATTAATATCATTACCATTATCATTATCAATATTAAATAAAGTAACTTCTTTATCATATGTTTTACTTTGTATATTTTTGTCTTCTTTAGATAATCTCAAATTATTGTCTTTATCATCATCTTTTTTAAATATAGACAAATTAAAATTTATTTTTTTATCCTTTTTACTCCTACTTGGAAATGATTGAACATATTTTCCTTCTTTTATTACTTTGAGTGCGTTATCCGAAATTATTTCTGCTTTATCATTATTAAAAGGATTTACATGGCTTTTATGGCTTCTATGTCCTATTTTTTCAATTATTTCTTCATTTATTATTTGTTGTTGATTATTATTTGATTGTTGGTTAAATGAAAAATCACTACCACTAAATTTAATAGAATTTGCTATTGAAGAGTTTTTATCACTATCAATTAAATCTTTGCCATTATTTATATTGTTATTTCCACTATTTTCTATAGTAGTTATTTTTTGTTCTTTTATTTTTGGATTTTCTTCTTCATCTATTTCTATTTTTTCTATATCATGATTACTATTATTAATATTGGATTGGACAATTTCAGTCTTTGTTATTTCAGTAATATTATTTAAATTAGTATTTATACCATTATAACTAATATTATTAATTTGATTATTTTGTTGTAAATTATTATTGTTGGTATTATCAATATTATTATTTTGAATAATAGTAGTTGTAGTTGTGGTTGTTGTTTTATTCATTGCCATTCTTTGTTTACGAGATTTATTTAATTCACTAGCTATTTTCTTAATTAGCATACGATAAGGTTCATATATTTTTAATATTTTACAAGTAGGAAATTTAATCCTTTTTTTCAGTTGCATTGCAATTCTTTTAACTAATAGTTTATACATATGCTTTTTTTCTCTTTCAATGTATTGATAAAAGAATCCATGTGTGGATGGTTTTACTTTAATTTTCATTTTTTTTGCAATTCCTTTTACTTTTTTAATATAAGTTTCACTCCGTATGATACTCATATAAAAATATCCTTTAGTTGGTGGCCTTATTTTCCTTTTTAATTGAGAAGCAATTCTTTTTACTAATAATTTATAATTTTCATTTTCTTCTGTAATTATATTATTATTAAGTACTAAAGCATCATCTTTTCCTATTAAATTAGTTTCATAAGAAGTTATTCTTCCTTTAGGTTTTTCTTGAGATTTAAAAGTTTTTATTTTAAATGCTTTATTTCCATATGATATATTTTCATTAAAATTATTAATTGTTTTTCTTATATTGTGAGATTTGTTCTTTTTATCATAAGTTGCATTTTTTAAATAATTATTCATTGAACTATTATTTACTATTTGTTGATTTTGATTTATTACGACGGATGTATTTGAGGTTTTTATAACCTTTGAATTATCATCAGATTCTTTGTGGGTGGCAAATGGATTATATAAATTATTATTAAATAAGGCATTTCTTTTAGAAATGTTGGATGTAGAAAAAATTGGTGTTTCAACAATAATATCATTATCATTTTTATCATTTTCTTCCATTAAAGATTTAAATGGAACTGAATTAAGTTCAAATTTTTTTTCGGTTATTTCTGTAATTATTTTTGAATTATTTGTATTTTGATTATTTTGGGTTGTTTGGGGGTTTAATACTTGATTTGTGTTAGTTGTAGTAACTATATATGAAGTTATTGTTTGCTGTTGATTTGGCTCCATATTTTGATGTTGTATAGAATTCATAATTTTAAATTAAATTTATTTATTTTAAATTTAATTTATATGTTCAAGTGATTTAAATTTACTTAAAAAAATAATAATTATTAATATATATTATAAATTATATATAAATTCATTGGGGATTGGGGATTGGGGATTGGGGATTGGGGATTGGGG
>JAJJLS010000138.1:0-10384 GCA_023783355.1 Polyplastron multivesiculatum
CCCAATCCCCAATCCCCAATCCCCAAACCCCAATACCCAATACCCAAATATTTAATTAAATTTAAAAAATTAATTATATTTTTTTATTTAATTCATTAAAAAAATAATATTTATTTTATCAGTTAAAAAAAATATAAACTATACATTTTATTATATATTAATAAATAACATATTTATTATTTTTTCAATATTTTGGAAATAAAAACTAATATTTTTTTATATTTCTCATTTGAAATCATCATAAATATTAAAAACCATAAATAGATAAAATCAAAAATATAAGTTAGAATAATAAATACTATTTCCATATTTGAAATATAATTATTTAAATTAATCATATCTTCATTTGTAGCTGAATATAAAGATCCTGAAGCTAAAGTAAGAGGTACATTCATATCTTTTAACATTCTAATTAAATTTTCATTTTCAAAAAATTTTATACGAGCATCATTAATATTTGTTTTTAATCTTTCTTCAAAATCTAAATATAAATATGTAAGTTCATGTAAAATAAAATCAATTTCTAAATTTAATCCTGATTCATTTATTTTTTCATTTTCATCTATACAAGCTATGGTTATTTGTTCAGCATAAGCAAAATATTCGCTTAAACTTGATATCCATTTATTATAAAATATAATACCACCTAAGGCAGCATTAAGACAAAATCTATTTTTTTCGTTTAATTTTTGATTCCAATATTTTGTTTTCAAAAAATATTCTTTAAAAAAACTATCGTTTTCACAAAATTCTATATTTTTTTTAATTCTATAATTATCATATAATTCATTTGCAAAAAAAGAATCTTTTATATTGCTTGAAAGTAATTCACTCTTATCATAATTTTTCATGTTTCTAAAATAAGAAAAATATTTATTTTGATAAATATCATATTCTTCCTTTGTATAATAATTACTTTTACTGACACTTCCTAAAATAACTGTTAAATATGTTGATAGACCTATTTCTAATAATTTTGGAATTTTCTCTAAATAATTCATTGATAAATTTATTGCATATTCCCATACATCTCTTTTTTTAAATATATCTATATAATTTATTGAAATTGAAAGTAAAAATAAAATTGTAAAAAAAATTGAAATAAAAATAGAAATTTTGATAGAAAAAGGAATCATGTTATTATTTGATTTTAATAACTCTAAACTATCTTCATTTTCTTTAAATCTTTTTTCATCTTCATTTAAAGCAAGATTATTATTGTTAACATTTTTAAATATTTTTTTATTTTTTGGATTATTATGTTGTATACTACTTATTTTATTTTGTTTTTTATTATCATACTTTAATTTATTTATTTCATCTTTTTTGTTATTTTTTTTATTTAATAACTGCATCATTGAATTATTATTCATTGAATTATTCAAAGAACTACCATTCATACTATTTTGATCTAATTCATTTTGATACCTATTTATTAAATTTTCTAATAATTTAGAATCATTTTTGGTCTGATTATTTTTAAATAAATTATTCATTAAAGATCCTCTTTTTTTATGATTATTATTTTGGTTATTATTATTATTTATATTATCCGCTGTATTATTATATAATAACATATCTTTTGTGTTATTTGAACTAATCAAATTTATATAAAAATCATTTGTCTTTTTTATATTTTCTAAAACAATCAAATTATCTATATTAAATTCTTTAGCTACTATTTCTAAATAATTAATTTCATATTCATATTGTAATTGATTTTGATCATAATTATATAAATATATAAATACTTTTTTAATAAATCTTATATCTAAATTATTTTTTAGTATTATAAAAATCTCATTTACAATTATCATAATTATCATAGTAGTAGAAATAATAATTATTTTTTTTAAATAACTATTCATTGTTTTAACTTGAATTGAAACTATTTCCTCTACTATATCATTAAGTATTGGACTTATTTTATAAATAACATTATTAATAATATATGACATAAATTTTTGATTAAAAGAAGATTCTTCTCTATTATTTAATTCATAAATTTCTTGACTATTATTAAAAAAGATTAAATAAAAATTATCTTCAAAATTACATTTAATCATTTCAGGAGATTGTGAAGATTCTTCTTTTAAAAGAAAAGTGAAATAATTTATTTCTTTAAGTAGATATGAATCTTCTTCTTTTAAAGACCAATCAGCATTTAAACTCGCAATTGTTATATTTTTATATAAATATGTCATTAAACTAGAAAAGAATTTATTATTTTGAGTTAATTTTAATTGTTTTTCAAATGCATTTAAATTACTCATTAAATCAGCACTTTTTATTATTAATTCTAAAAAAAAACTTGATAATCCTCTTGGAATATCTTCTACTTTAGTTCTATAACATTGTGATAAAACAATTACACTTCCCATATAAATATCTGCTTTAATTTCTTCTAAAAAAACCATTCCATTAGTTAGGTATGAAGTAAGAGAAAAATTTGTCTGTGAGAAAACTAATTTAATCGTTATTATAATTATTGTTATAAAAAATATAATATATATAATTAAAATAAAATAATGATTAAGAATATAACTTTTTTTTATATAGTCTTCTAGTTTATCTTTAGTAATAAAAGACATTTTTTCTTCATCATCATCTTTAATTTTATATTTATAAGAATTATTATTAGAAGGAATATTATTTTTATTATTTGAAGGAATATTATTGTTATTATTTAAAGGAATATTATTGTTATTATTTGAAGGAATATCATTATTATCAATATCTATTTTATATTTTTTTCTTTTTCTGGTTTCATTTCTTCTATTTAGTCTAGAAAATATACTTGAACTTCTATTTCTATTACTAAAAGTTATATCAGAAAGTTTCTTAACCTCCCCTGTATTTGGAGATATTTTATTATTTTTATTATCTTTATTATCTTCTATTAAATCATCTTTATTATTATATATTCTTTCTGCTTCTTTTATTAAATGTTTTTGTATATTAATGCTATTTTTTTCAGTTGCCCAGCTTTTCAATTTCTTTATATCTTTATCATTTCGATCAATAGAAGGTTCTTCAATTAATATATTTGTAATTTGTTTTTCAAAATATTTACTTTTTGTATTTTTATAAGAAAAGAGTGTTTTTGCTTTAAGAAATTTACTATTATTGTCAGTTTGATTATTATTATCTTGAAGAATATTATTATTTATTAATTTTAATGATTCTTCTTTATTTATATTATTTTTACTTAAAGAAAATTTATGTTTTGGACTTGATATAGTTGTATTATTATAATCACTTTTATATAATGTTTTTTCGTATAAATCAACTATATAAAAATATATTGTTCCTAATTTCTTAAAGTTATATATCACATCAAAATTCCTATCTAAAATTATTTTTATACTATGATCATCGTTATTTTGTAATATTTTTTTGGGATAATCTTCTTCATTATTATTTTTTTTAGACATTATGCTTAATGAAGAAAAACTATTTCTACTATCACTATTATTATTATTAACAATTTTATTCTTGTTGGTATTTAAAAAATTTATAATACTTTCTTTATTGTCTTTATTGTCTTTATTGTCTTTATTATCTTTATTATTATTTTTATAATTTATTAAATTATTTGATGAACTATTATTAGTTATTAATGTGCTTTTATAGTTTTTTATTGCATTTGCATTAAGACCAAAGGACATCATATTTTTTGAATATTCAGTTAAATTATCTTCTTCTTTTTTTATTTCTTAAAAACATTATATCTTATAAAAAAAAATTTTCCAACTTCATATTTATTTTATTGTATTATGTATTGCTTTAAATATATTGGAATAATTGTGAATTCAAGAATAATAGAAATGAATTTAAATAAAGATTATATTTCAATTAATAAATATTTATCTAATCTTTTAATTTTTGGAAAAAGTTTTTCCCCTATTTTTAATAATTATCAACTAATATCAAAATTAGGAGCATTTATTCTTTTAATATTTTGTTTTTTTACTATATTTTGTTTTATTTATATGAAAATAAAATACAAAAAAATAACTTCTTTAATAGAAGAAAAAATGCATAAAACAAATGAAAAAATAGAAGAATTTTTATGTAAAATAATTTCATATATTTTTATGGCTATTATTTTTTTTCATCAATATATATTAGAATATTATTTTTTTGGTTTTTATGGCTTTATATATTACCAAAATGGTCTTTTTTCTAAAAACAGTCAATTTTCTGATATTTATAAAGAAAGTTTGCATCTTGATTTATATGACTATTTTTCAAATAATAATCATTTACCAATATTTATAATGAATTTAATTGTAATATTAGTTATATTTGCTATTTTTTTTGCTTTCTTATTATTAAATACCACTAAAGGGCTTTTTTTAATGCATGGGATGTATATAGGAAATATGAAATATTTAATTATGAAATTGATAATCCTTAGTTTTCAGCCTATATTTGGTATAACTAATTTTTATACCGATAAATATAAAATAAAAATAGGTTTTATTATAAATATTAATATTATTGTTTTTTGTATTATAAGTTTTTGGAGTTGTTTATATCAATTTGGATATTACCCAAACAAAGTCTCTAATTTATCTCTATTTTTAGAATTTTTTGTTTTTTTTACATCTATATCTGAAATAATAATATTTTTAGTTGGAAATAAAAATAGTTATATTTTTTTCTTTATTAAATTATTTATAGAAATAATTAATGCATTTTTTTTTACTCAACTATTTAAATATATGAAAGATAAACATAATTTGAATCTTTTTGCAAAAAATTTATTTTCTAAAAAAATGACCAATGCTTCTAAAGGAGATTTATATTATTACATGAGAATTTATCTCGAATACCAAAAAGATAAATCTAATAATTATTTAAAAATATTCCGAATTCTTATTGCACATGTTAAAATGTGTAAAAAAATTGATTGTCCTGGACATACTTTAATTCCAATGAATTATATTAAAAGCTCTTTTTCTCCAACTACAATAAAAGATAAAAAAATAAGTTCTGATAAAAATTTATTAATAAAGGATTATAAAAATAATAAGGTAATAAAAAAAGAAAATGATACAGATACAGATGACAGTGATGAAGAAAAAAATTTATTCAATATTAATCAAGATGAAAAAAATATTAATTCAGAAGATGGAAAAAATGATGATAAAAATGATTATCAAGATAGTATTTTTTTGAATGAAAATAAATTAAGCGATAAACAATTACAAATTATTTTTGAGCAAGAAATTAATAATAAAATTGATTTTTTATATAAATCTAAAAAATTTTGTCTTTTAGAAGATTATATTTTCATTCATCTTCAATATTTATATATAATGAAAAAAAATTACTCTTTATTATTATATTATATTGGTAAATATTCAAAATCAGATATAAAATGGAGTTTTTTGACTAAATATTTTTTATATGAATATAAAAAATTAATTCTTTCATTTTATTTTAATAAGACCAATATTGATAATATTGATCAAAGTATGAATAAACATAGAAAAGATAATCTTTTTATGACAACAATAATAAATTATTTCCTTTTTTCAAATATTTTAAATAATTTAATAATAAATTCATGTAATCAAATAAAAATGTTATTTAGTTTCCAAAAAGATTTACATGTTCCAATATTTATAAAAACATTTAATCATTCAAAAACAAAAAAATTTTTTGATACAGGCGAAGAACTAAAAAATAATATAGATAAAATTTTATTATTTCTTCACATCCATTTAAATACAATTAAACAGAAAGGTATTTCAGCAGAATTATCTTATATTATCAGCAACTTCTTTATTTTTGCTCAAAATAAAATTCCTAATGATTTAAGAAAAATAATAAATCCTGTATTTGATATAGATTCTATTGCCAATAAATTAGAATCTGGGTATAAATTTTTAAATTTAATACATCCTTTAATATTAACTTTGGAAAAAAATAATACTTTTAAAATTGTTTATTTTTCAAGTGTTATTAATAATAGATTAGGCTATTATCATTATGAATTAAAGAATAAAGATTTTCATGATAAATTATTCCCAGGAATTAGATTTATAAAACAGCATGAATTATTAATGAAACAATTTTTATTTTTTGAAAATAATTGGCATATCAAAAAAGATACTTTTTTAAAATCAAAACAAGGATATTTAATTGGGATTAAATTAACAGCAAAAAAATATCCAAATTTTTATTATGATTTTTTAATGATAATTGGTATTGATTTCAATGATAATTTATTTTTTTCAGATATTAATAAAAGCTATAATAGATATTCATTCTTATTAGATGAAAATTTAGATTTTATTTCTCAAACAAAAAATTTTTATGAAGATTTTGAATTTAACATAGCAATGTTGAAAGAAATTAAAACTAATTTTTTTGAGTTTTTTTGTGTAGATAAAAATTCATTTAATGAAAAACTAAAGAAAAAAAATGAAAATTTATTTAAAAAAAATGTAAATAACATCTATAATTTAAAAAAAGAAGATGATGCTTTTACCGTATTTAAAACTATAAGTTATGATAAAGCATATAAATTAAGAGATATATCAAAAATAGAATCAGTAAAAAATGAACATATAGTCATTCGTGATAAAATAAGTAAAGATAAAATTATAAAAATGATTCCTGAATTTTCAAAATTAGTTGAAGAATATGGGTTAGATTGTGAGTGGTATCAACATTTGGAAAATTTAAACCAACGATTATCAATTAAAGAAATAAAAAAGGAAGATGATGATTTAACTGAATATTCAAAAAATATGATGTCTTTTGGTCTTAATACAAATGCAATGAAAAACTTTAAAAGCACATTAATAACTAATAATAGTTCAACAAAAAATTTAATAAATTATAAAATTAATAATAAAGAAAATAAAGATAATAAAGATATTAAAGACAATAAAGAAAATTCTATAAATTATTTAAATAGTATTAAAAATAAAATTGCTAATAATAATGATAGTAGAGGTAGTTTTTCTTCATTAAGTATAATGACTAAAAAGAATAATAATGAAGAAGATTATCCCAAAAAAATAATACAAAATAATGAATCTCATAACATAAAAATATTATTAGATAGAAATTTTGATGTAATATATAGTTTAAGAAAAATAGGAACAATATATTTTTATATAGTTGACTTATATGAAAAAACAATATATAAAAATGATTTTAATAATACAATTATGTCAAGTCCAAAACATAAATTTTCTTTAAGTAAAAGAAATATATTTAAAGAAGAATCATTAAAATTAATAAATAATAATATTATTAAAGATAATAATAATCAAGCTGATAATAATAGTAAATTTATAAAAGCAAAAACACTCTTTTCATATAAAAATATAAAAAGTAAAAAAGATGAAAGCCAAAATACAAATGTATTAATTGAAGAGCCTTTTGTTCAAAATGAAAAGGAAATTAAAAAAGTTAAAAGTTGGGAAAGTGAAAATAATAACATTAATTTACAAAAACATTTAATAAAACAATCAGAAAGAATTTTAAATAATAAAGATAGTTTAATAGTAGATAATAAAAATGATAAAATATCTCTAAATTCAGAAGAGGCTAAAAAATTGTCTAATATAAGTCTTAAAAATAAAAGTACAATTAAATTTTATAGAACAAACAAAAGAAATGAAACTAAAAGAAAATACAAAGATGGAATAGATAATGATAATAATAATATTCCTTATAATAATAATAATATTCCTAATAATAAAAATTCTTATAAATATAAGAATAAAGATGATGATGATGAAGAAAAAATGTCTTTTATTACTAAAGATCAATTAGAAGACTATATAAAAAAAAGTTATATGATTAATCATTATTTTATTTTAATTATATTTATCTTATTTTTTATAACAATTATTATTATAACAATTAAATTAATTTTCGCAAGGACAAATTTTTCTCTTACTTCATATCTGACTAATGGAATGGTTTTTTTACAAGAAATTAAAGCAGATATTTATATGGGGAGTATAATTGTTATATCACAATGCTATAGAACTAAAGCAGAAGATATTCCAACTGGATTAGGGAGTTTTTTTTTAGAATTAATAATAAAAAGTGAAGATTTAATGACTCATTTAAATTCATTTGAAAAACAATTAAAATTAACACAAAATAATAATTTATTTTCTAATATAATGGCATATTTATATAAAAATATAACAATAGTTAGTTTAAATTCTGATTGGTCTTTAAAGGAAGAAGATTCATATTTATTAAAAGAAATAAATTATTTCACTTATCTTTTAAATGAACAATCTTCAACACCTCCTGAAATGATTAAATGTAATTTTGAAGATAATTTTTATTTACTCTTTTTTAATACTACTGAAGAAATTTATAATTTGAATAATAAAGAAGAAACTACTTTTTATCAAAAGTTTTTATCATATATTATTCATAATGTTATTTATAAGATGAGTCCATTACTTAATAATATAGTAGTGGAATTAGTTATAATTCAAGTTAAAATAATGGATAGTTATTTAAAAAAAGTAATTATTATTTCTACTCTTTTGATAATTATAATAATACTAAATGGGCTTTTTATATTATTAAAGAATAGATTAGATGTTAAATTTATAAAAAAATTATTTGTATATTTATATTATTATGAGCAAAATCAATTACAATTTGAGTATGAAATTAATTATTTAGAAATAGTAGCTAAAGAATTTAATATAGATAATTTGATTGTTTTAGAAAATATCAAAAATAAAAATGATTTTGATAATTTGATGAATTCAAATAACACAAAAGAAATGGTATTATTTAATAATACAGTGGATAATATAAATAATAATAATGAAAATAACAATTATAAAAAAAATGATCCTTTAATAAATAATTTATTTAAAAATAATCAGACCAATAATGATTCTAAATTATTAGGAAATTTAATTAATAGGTATCAAAAAATAGGAAATGAATTAGACCAAAATAGTGTGAGTGGTAGTGCTTTGAATAATTCAATTAATAATAATTCAATGATGCACTTATTAAATAAAAAAAATAATAAAAAAGATGAAATAAATAAATTAAAATATGATAATAAAAAACAAAATAAATTAAGTAGTGTACAAAATAATACTCGTAAAAATAAAAAAATATTAAAAAATGGCATAAATAATAATAATCTTGCTTTAAAAGAAGATGAAAAAATATTTAACGAAAATGAAGATGCTTTAGAGTTATTAAAAGCAAATAAAAGTATGATTCCTTTATCTTTATTTATTTCAACTTATGTATCTATCTTTTTATCTATTTTATTTTTATTTTCAATTGTAATGAACTTTATAGATATATTTAAAAAAAGAGATGTATGGGAATATGCTATAAATTTATCTATGAATTATTTAGAAAAAATCCCAAAATTAGTCGAATTAGGTCTATCGACTTATTTAACAGTTATTTTGGGAAATGTAGATAAATTTAAATTTTATACAAAAGAAGAATATGATAATTATCAAAGTAGATATATGACTTATTTTAAAAACATGAAAAATTATGAAAATAGTGAATTACTTTCAAGCAATATAAAAGATTCTTTTTTTGCAAATGAATTATATGATAATTATAGAATTAAAAAAAATATAGAATTTTGTGAAAATGATAATTTTTTTAAAAAATATTTTTCTAAAGCAAAATATTGGAATAAAAAATTAAACGAAAATAATAAATTTTGTCTTAATGCAGCATTAGGTGGTGTTCTTTTTTATAATAAATGGATATCAAGTTTAAGCGATTATTTTGCTTATGTTGAACAAATGACTATAGCTTGTGTAGATGAAAATGCAAAAATTGATGAATCAGGATTAGATTTAGAAATTGATTTAATTTTACATGAACTTACATATTTATATTTAGATTTTGAAGAAAGATTAAATACAAATATTACTGATGCTCGTATAAAATTTTTTGAAAATGAAAATTTAATTAGAATGTTAAGGGATATGAATGTTCCTTTTACTTTTGCTTCAGGCGCTTTATATTCAGGAACAAATGAAGATATGATTAATTTAAATAATTATATTTCTCGTATGGAAATAGTATTTATTATTCTAACTTATACTATTGATATTATTTATTTATTCTTTTTAATATTTATGTTGATCTCAAATGAGAAAAGTAAAAAAATATTAGTTTTTATTTCCAAAATATTGAAAAAATCATAAATATATTATTTATTAATAAATATATAATAAAATCTATGACTGATATTTTTTTTTTTATATAATAAATATTATATTTAAAAAAAAATATAAATGATATTATTAAAAATTAATAATATTAAAAAAATATTTCAATAAATGGGGATTGGGGATTGGGGATTGGGATTGGGGATTGGGGATTGGGGATTGGG
>JAJJLS010000139.1:0-10379 GCA_023783355.1 Polyplastron multivesiculatum
CCCAATCCCCAATCCCCAATCCCCAATCCCCCAATCCCCAATACCCAAAACCCAAAACCCATTAAATGCTTAAAAAATTTATTATTTTATTATTATTTATCATAAAATTTAAATTTTTTAATATTATTTGTAATTATTTCTAAAATAAATTAAATAAAGAATTAAAGAAATACAATATAAGATATTATTATATATTAATTGAATCATTACCCAAAATTATTAGTATATATAAATGGGAATAATGAGGTACATTTAATTTATATTTATTAATATTATATTAATATATATTATTATTAAAATTTTTTATTGGCTTGGCTTCTTCTTGTTTTTGGTATTATTATCTTTTTTATTGTTGTTTTTTACATCTTTATTATCTGTTTCTTTATCTACTTTTTTTTCTGTTTTTTTATTATCTTTTTTTTCTGTTTTTTTCTTATTATTTTTTTTTTCTTCTTTTTTCTTATCTTCTTCCACTTCGTCTAATAACATTGCTAATTTAGATTTTTTTTTGGTTTGTTCCTCTTTTTTTTCCTCTTCTTTTTTAGGTTCTTCTGTATTTGATTCTTCCTTTTTTGATTCTTCTTTTTTATTTTCATCTTTATTTTTAATATCATCAACTTCTTCCAAACGATGAACATATTTTGTTGGATCTTCAGTAATTTTTTCAATATCATTCATATTTTGAAGTAACAATTTTTCTTCATCTTGAATTTGATCTAAGTCAATATCACCATATCCATCATCTTCTAAATCATCATGATCACTTCCATATTCATCATAATAATCATCATTAATTTCATTAATTTCATCTTTATAACAATTATTAGCTTCATCCCATCCTTTTCCAGGTACATATTCTTGGGTCTGATCATCATAATACCCCCCATGCTTGTCATAACCTTCTCTGTTAAAATATACACCATCCGGATCCCAAAATGATCCATTTGGTGTATTAAAAAATCCTTCTTCATCATATTCACCTACAACTTCATCGTTTAGTTCTCTTTCTATAAAAACTTTTGAATTTTTGTCATTATCTGCCATTAATTTTAATAAATAAGTATTTTTATTTTTCCTAAATATATCAATTAATATTTAAATATTATTAATTTATTTATTAATTATTTTTAAAAAAAAATAAAATTTAAATAAATTTATATTATATTATTAACAATGTTTTTTTAACAAATAATTAATAAAATAATAAATGATTTTTTTAAATTAAAATTAAAATTTTTAAACTATATAATTATCCATGAATAAGACAATATTATATATTCCTTTCTTTTGATTATTTATACTATATTGTCTAAGAATTGCTAATGCCAATCCGTATATTATTTTTATAATAATAATTTCCAAAAGAGCAATTCCATAAGAACTGAAAATTCTATTCATAGTTCCATGATAAACAGCACAGAGGGTGACTAAATAAATAAAGAATAAAATAATTAAAATAAATTGAATAATACTATATACAATTAATTTAATTTTATTTTTCGAAATTAATGATTTATATTTTTTTTCTATTAATTGCTTTTTATTTTGATTTTTTTTTGACTTTTTTATATTAAGAATTTCATTATATTTTCCCTTATTTGTTAAAAGACATATAAATAAGATATAAATAATCCAACATACTAGGCATGCAGCGAGTCCATACCCTAGATACAATCCAAATCCAGGATAATTTTCTTTGTTCCAAATGTTCTGGATTGTCTTTATGTCGAAAAACATTGCTAGGAGATTTAGAAGAAATACGTGATGAAGTATATATACTGAGAGATGTAAGTAAACAATGTCATATCTCTGCATAAAGAGTATTATTTTTGTTATATATATTTTATCTAATATTTCAACTAACATTAATATAAAGAATCCATTATATTGTTTTGATTCACTTATATCATAATCTTTTCTTAATAATCTTTGTTCGATTTTCATTTTTTCTAAAAATGATAAATTATCACTTTTATTTACTTTATCTTCTATTATTTCATCATTATCATTAATAATATAATTTTTAATATCTTTTCTTGTATATATTTTTTCTTGATCAATGCTTTCTTTTTCTTTAATAGTAATTAGTTCTTTTTCATTTATTTTATTTTTATCATTTTTATCTAAATTCTTATTATCATTAAATAAACTCTCATTGATAGATTCTATATTTAACTCCACTTTATTTTTTTCATCTTCTTCTCCAACTATTTCCAATAAATTTTGATCCACATTGAATGGTCCACATGCCTTCAATCCTGAATAATCAACTCCATCTATTTTTTGTAATAATATTTTTGTATTTTTTTTGACATCAAAAGGTAATAAATTTCTTTCTATTGATTTTCTTACTCCTTTATCTTTATCATTGAAATATATAAAAACAAATTCTTCTGGAATAAATTCAATTTCATCACCATTATTTCCATCATTATCTTTACCATTATCATTATTTTCACTATTTTCTTTTTTTGGTGGATTATTTAAATTTCTTTCTGTTGTTTTAATATATTCATTATTAATATTATTATTATTGCGATTATTAATATTCTTATCTCCTATTTCTATATCAATATTTTCATTTAAATTATTGGTATTATTATTATTATATATTTTAGTAGTAAAATATATTTGTAAACTATTTATACCAAAAATGATAGTCATAATTAAAAGATATACTTCAATTATTATAATAATTAGATTATAATAAAAAGCTATATTTGTTTTAATTCTATTTGAATCTTTCCATACGGATAAACATTTTAATACTGGGAAATTACTTTTACCTTCTTGTGATAAAGTTATAGCATTTTCATTTATCTCTACATTAGAAGTATGTTCTCTGTTTACATCAAATTCAGTTTTTAATGAACAATCACAATAAACTCTTTCTTCTTCAAAATCAGTATGATTATATGTGCAATTTTTTTCACATAAAGAATAATGTGGGAATAAATAATTAATTCTATCTTCTAAAACTAAGTCCTTTCCATTTATCTCAATAGTCGCACAAAAGTCTGTATATATATCATTTTTAGAATTAAAAGTATCTATATTTGGATACATTTCATTTATTTCTTTACCTAAATTATACTTTTCATTTAAAGTTGTTAAATCACTACTTTTTAAATCTAACATAATTGTATCTAAATTACGAATATATCTAATTTTTTTTGTTAATTTATCATAA
Source organism: Polyplastron multivesiculatum (assembly GCA_023783355.1). Taxonomy (NCBI): domain Eukaryota; phylum Ciliophora; class Litostomatea; order Entodiniomorphida; family Ophryoscolecidae; genus Polyplastron; species Polyplastron multivesiculatum. Next base: position 3,191 of record JAJJLS010000139.1, read on the forward strand.
TTACTTAAAATATTAAAAAATGAATATGATATTTTTATTTGTTTATTACCACATGAAGAAGCATCCAATTCAGAGCCTGTTCTTGAATTAATAAATTTATATTCAACTGGATTTATTAAATATTCTTTTGGTGTATTGATCATATCAAATTTAAGAATTATAATATCATCATTTGAATCCATATTATTAGTTTCATATATACTTTGAAGACATTCACTTAAATCAATATATGATAAAGTTGATGTAATTTTATTTTTATTTTTATTATGATCTGATTTGTTATCTTTTTTTTTTGGATTTACTCCATAAAATTCAACTATAGAATCACTTCCTTTTACTTCTATAACACCACTAACTTCTTGATCTGCAACGGCACTTTTATATAAATCTACAATATTTTCATTTATAATTTCAGTAAATTTCGTTAAATTTGTTGTTTCAATTTGAGGAGATAATTCACATATTTTACTATTATCCTCAGATTGTTTTGTTAAATCTGGACATTTTTCATAACATATTCCATTATATGAAAAATATGGACATTCAGCAAAGCATTCTCTTGTTTTTTCATCAGTAAAATTCATTCCAGTTGGGCAACTAGATAATGAACAAATTAAATATCCTAATTCTGTAGTATACCAAAACCCGGATAAAGGATTGCAAACACATATTTTATTATTTTCTTTATCATATGTCCCTAAAGGGCAGCCTAAATCGTAATATTTCATATTATATTTATATTTTTCTGTTAAGCTAGAATCATTATCTTTAACACATAGTTTTTTTGATACAATTAAATTTGGATAATTATCAGGACATTCTTCTTTATTCTTTTGCAAACATTCAATTTCATTATTTTCATTATTATACCATAAATTTGGACAACTGCAATTTTTTGGAAAATCTGAAATATATTCAGAATATCCTGGGCAATTATCTAAAGCATAACATCTATTATTGAAAAATAGAGGATAGTCCTCTCTACATTCTTTACTTTTATAACATTCATTAGTATCTACTATTAAAAGGTAACCTTCCTCAGGGCATATTTCTTTTTCATTTTTTATTATACATTCTTTTTTATAATTCTCATCATATTTCCAATAGCCTTCACAAACACATTCTTTTGAATCTCCTTTTTGTACAATCTTTAAACCTTCTCCAAACATTTTTATTGTATTCCCTTTTTCACATGATGAAAAACAATTATTATTAAAATAAAAAGAATAATCCTCTGAGCAGGAATTAACACATCTTTTTGTTGGAAGAGTTAAATATTTAAATGCTCCATATTCATTAAAAATACTACAATCTTCTCCATTTTCATCTGAATCACAACCATTTTTATTATTTTCTTCAAACCAAACTCCTTTACAATATAGAATAGAATCAGCAAAATCACCATAATCTTTTTTTAAATTATATCCCTCATAACCACTAGGTTCAGTGTCCTGATTAATACCATCAATTTTTATTGTTCCATCAATATCTATATCCTCATTATAACACTTACCTCTATAAAAGACTGGATGATCAGTTTCTTTACAAGATGATACACATTTTTGGGTATCTTCAAATAATAATGATTTTTCTGCTGGACAATTTACTACACAAGATATTTGCTCATTTTCTTCATGCCATTTTCCTAAGCATTTACATTCACCATTTATCTCTTCTGATAATTCAGGGCACGATGAAACACATATATTCCCAAATTTTTTTGTATAAACTTCAAATGGACAAAACTCTACACATTCATTTGTTTCTTTTATTAATAATGCTCTATTAAACTCAGTAATTGCAGAGCATAATTGATTTTCTTCTAAGCATATTAAATCCTTTTTTTCTGAAGTTTTATAATAATATTTATATTTACAAAAACATTCATTAACACCATTTTTTATTCTACTTTTGGTATCTCCAGTACAATCATCACTTGAATCATAGCATATTGTTCCATCTAATGAAATTATTCCATCACAAATATCACTACATTTCTTTTCTTCTTCTATTAAATATGGATAATCAATCTGATTTTCACATTTTGTTATACTTTGATCTAAACATATTCTACTACCTCTTGATTTATCATCATAATATAAATTTTTACATTCACATTTTTTTTCTGTTAATGATTGAGCTAATTCTAATGTTGAGCAACTTTCAACACATTCATTTTCAAGATTTAAATAGAGACTTTTTCCATTATCATTATAATTTTGACAATCATTAATACAATATGTAGTTGAAGCATCAATTTTATAAATATATTGAGTTAATGAACATCTAAAAACACATAATTTTGATTGATAATCAAAATATTTACATTTCTCTAATGAAATACATTTATTATCTCCTTCAAAATGATATTTATTTGAAGGGCAATTATCTTTATAACATTCATAGTTACCTTCTTCAAAATAATATCCTTTTGGGCATGTAGTATAACATTGTTTAATTGTTTTTGTATCTTCTCCTATAATTATATTCTTTTCCTCAACATAATAAGGATAATTTCCACTACATTCATCTCCTAAACACAACTTCCCAATTTTCGTTTTATTTAAATTTGATACATAAGCAAGACAAGTTTTTACACACTTAAAAAGATCAAGACCATCATTTAACGTTATAGTATAATATGGATATTCTCTAGGGCAATCATCTAAGCATTCTATTTGAGGAAGTGTTGCTGTCCCAACATCATTATTCCCATTGTTCTCATTATTATTACTAGTAGTATAATCTACAAAAAATCTACTTATTTTTGGGCAAATAGTAGTGCATTGCTTATTATATGCATATTTATTATCAGTAGAACATGAATCTTTACATTCATTATTTTCTATATATTTTTGGCATTTATTTTTACATTTATAATTTTCATTAAAAATAAAATTGCTTTTTAAATAGCTACAACTTTCTACACAAATATTATTTTCATTTAAATATTTAAGATTGGAAGAATCGTCAGTATTACAAGAACCTGTACAAATATTTTTATTAGCAATTTCTTTTCCATTTGTATCACATTTTTTTTTACAAGTAAATTCATCCTCATTATTATAATAATCTCCAGAAATTTCAGAATCACATTTAGTATCGCAATGGTTATTTAATCTGGTGTATGGTTTATTTGTATTAGAACATGTTTGAACACAGGTATCTTTTTCATAAGTTTCTCCTTCTGTACTTGTTGTTGATTCATTTGGATAATATTCATAAAAATATTTTTTATCAGTTAATAGAGAGCAATTTTTTATACAAGTTTTTTCTCCTTGAATGACATAATCTCCAGGATTGCAATCAGATATACATAAATTTTCATTATAATAATTATAAGGTTTATTAGGCTCAATATTACATTTATCAGAACAAATATATTCATTATCATTATTTTTGGTTTTCATTTCATAATTTCTTGGACAGCCACTCAAACATTCATTGTCATAGACATAATTATTAGGTTCTTCACATTTTGATTTGCATATATATTCTCCATTTAGAAGTTTTTCCTTTCTATTTGGACAATTATCTTTACAAGTGATTCCATCATTATCTATTTGTAATAAATTATATTGTGTATTTTGGCTACATTTACTTAAACATTCTTTATTATTTTCTATTTCAAGTTTCATTTTTTTTGAATGAAAATAACAATCATTATTACATATTTTATTATCATCTGAATAAGATAAAGTATTCCCACAAGTCTCTTTACAAACATTTTTATAAATATGGGTTCCATCTTCTTTTACTTCTATTTCAACTGTTGAAAATAAATTATTATAAGTTTTGCAATCTGAATAACAATATTTTTGATTTTGATCATCAATATATTGATATAAATTACATTCATCAATGCATTCCATCCCTTCATCAACAATAAAATAATTATTTATATTATCTTCTGAAAGACATTTATAAGTATAATATCCATCTTGATTATCAAATTTTATATAATAATTTTCGCATTTATTAACACATTCTTTATCATTCTTTATAAAATTTAGTCCTTTTGGGCATCTATTCACACATTCTCCTATTGGAGTAAAAAATTTGCAATTATCTTCTTCATTCGTTTCAATTTCATCATCACTAGTTACTTTTTTACAAATTTCACCACCTTCATTTACAATTTTAAATTTATCATTTAAATTATTAAAATTATTTAATGCTCCATTTTCACCTTGACATGTTATTGGTCTAGAGCAAATCCCTTCATTATTTTCGTATAAATTACCACAATCATCTTGTATAAATCCATAAAGAGATTTCTTTCCATCTGTTAATTCTTTAATACATTCTCCATTATTATTAAAATATGGATAATTCATAATATTACAATTTACTATACATTTTTTTATAGAATCTTCACTTTCACTTATTTTATAATAAAAGGGGGCTTCATTTGGGCAAGGATTTGAATCAGGACTATCCTTACATATATTCCCAGGAAGAATAAATTGATTATTTTCACAATTATCAACACAAACTTTACTATTGTCTGATTTATAAAATTTGTCACATTTTTTTAAACAAAATTTTTCATTATCTTTATAATAAGGGGCAAATATTGGATAATCTCCATCCTCCTCAAAATTGGGGTAATTATCTGGTTGTTCTGGACAATTAACTAAACATTTTTGAGGTTTGTTAATAGCTTCAAAAGAAAATTTATTTTCTGAATCCTTACAAGTATTTAGACATTTTTTGCCTTCATCATAATAAGAAAATTTTGGAATATCATTTTCATATCCATTATGACAATATTTCACACATTTTTTCATAGAAGTTTCTTCTTCATAAAAATAATCACTACAATTTTGTTGGCATCTTTTAATTCCGTTTTCTTCAATATAGTAATCAGTTTGACAAGATGTTTTACATATATTGCCATCTAAATATGGATAGTCTGTTGGGCATTTCATAAAACAATTTTCATTATTTATTTCTATATTATTTCCACCATCATCTTGAGCCATATAATAATCACATTGTTCTTTACATATTTTTGAATTAGTATTAAAATAATATCTTTTAGTTCTACATTCAACCAAAGAAAGACATAAACCTAAAATTTTATTATTACTATCAAATTTGGGGAATATTATATAATCATCATTTCCACATTGTGAAATACATTCAAATCCTCTTAAATATTTTAATCCGTTTTTGTAGCATTCAATATCAGCTGAATTATCAACATTTTTAATATATTTTATTATTCCAGATATACTTTTATAATAATAATAATTATCTTCATTATCAGGAGTAGTTTTATAGCATATATAATCTTTTTCATATTTATATTTTCCATTATCAATATCCATACATGTTTTAAAGCAAATTTTTGGATAGTCAGTTGTAGAATATTTATATTCATCCACATTATTTTTACACTCAAAACTAGTCTCTCCTGAAGTTTCAGGGGTTCCTTCATTATCCTCATTATTATTAACACTATTATAACATAAATTTGTATTATAGTTGTATTTATATCCAGCATCACATTCTTGAAGACATTCTTTATTGCCTTTTTTATAAAATCCTTTTCCAATATCACAACTAACACATTTTTTATTTTGTTTTAAATAAAATCCTCTTCCTAAAGTTTCTGGACAATTTTTAAAACAAGTTTTTGTTTCTTCATCAATATAATAAGCATTTTCACTTGTATCACAGGAATTGACGCATTCATATGTATCATCAACAATATATTTATCCTTGCATCTATCTACACATTTATTTGATTCATGAAAAGGGCCTGATTCTACATTTTTACAATCAACTACCCATTTCTTTGATTTTTCATCTATATAATATTTTACAGAATTACCTTCAGAATCAGATGTAGGTTGAATATTTGTACATTCTTTATTTTCTAAATGTAAATAGGTTTGTTTATTATCAAAAAAATAAGTATTTGTATCTTCACATGATGACAAACAAAATATTTTTCCATTATTTTCATATTTATAAGGATAATCATTAGGACAATTACTAAATTCTCCATTTTTACATTCATAATAGTTTTTTTTTGTATCTATTAAAAAAAATGAATTACATTGTGATAAATCATTTGTACATTTCATCTTTTCCTCTAAAATAAAATCTTTTTGATTTTTATCACATTTTTGAACACAATTTTTTTTATTATTATTCTCATAGTAATAAGGTGCTTCATCTGGGCAATTTTCATAACAATGAAAAATATCTATATTTTTATTTAAATAAGATTTTATTGCTAATTCTTTATCATAACCATCCTGTTCACATTTTGCAGTGCATTGATAATATTTTTTCCCACTTGAATTAGTTAATAATGATATTCTTTTTTTATTATAAGGACAATTATTTAAACACTCTTTTGTTTCTGGATCATAATAGTTATATTTCTCTGGACAATCTACGCCTTCATTTAAACATATAAAATATTTTAAGCCATTGTCTTGAATTTCTATATAATTTTTATATTTACATTTTAATTTTTTTGAATTGTCATTTATTAACATAGTATTGTCTAATATCGAGTGATAGCATTTATCTCCTAATTCATATAATTCAAAATCGTTACAATCTCTAATAATTTGATTTGTTCCATCAATAATTTTTTTATTAGGAAATCCATTAATTCCTAATTGCCTACAATATATTTTACCATCAATAGTAACTCCTTTAGTATAATATTTTTTTTCACTATTATTTATTCCTTCACATTTCAAAAATGTAAATTTATCAATACCTATTTGAAACCATTTACATTCTGAAGTTTCACCACAATCTTTATTATCTATAGTTGCTTTTGTACATTCAGAACAACCTTCTCCATTTTCGACATCTTCAGTGTTATTTAATACAATTAGAGATAATAAAAGAATTATTATAATAAATCTATTTTTGTATTTCGTTTTAAACATAGTTTTTGTTTGTATTTATTTTTTATTAAACATTATTTCATTTATGTAATAATATTTTATTATTATACCTACGTTTGGAATCAAAAAAATATAAAAATATTATGAAAAATTTAATTATTCATAAAATATAGATAAATTAATTATATTCTAAAATGTTAAAATTCAAAATTATTTTATATTAATTATATATTAATTAATACTTTTAATATTGGGGATTGGGGATTGGGGATTGGGGATTGGGGATTGGGGATTGGGGATGGGGGATTGGG
>JAJJLS010000140.1:0-10355 GCA_023783355.1 Polyplastron multivesiculatum
CCCCAATCCCCAATAAATTTTAAAAAATTCTTCAAAATAATTATTATCATTTTTTTATTATTAAAAATATAAGCATTAACTTATATATAATGCTCTATTTTTAATTTAATATTTTATTTTATTATTATATTAGAAAATATGAGTAAGACATTAAAAAAGAGTAAAATAAAAATTATTTTAAAGGAATTTTTTGAATTTGATAAATCAATAAAAAAAAATTATAAAGATTTATATAAAAATGATCAAGGATATTTAATTATCAAAAAAAATATAGATGATATAAAAGAAAAAATATCATATGAATCATTTAAAAAATATTCTCCTGATTCAGAAGAATATAATAAATTATTTAATGAAACATTTAAAGAAAAAATAACATTTGATGGTTATCAACAACAAATATTTAAAACATCTGAAAATCTAAAAAAAGCTCTTGATGAGAATAATGAATATATTCTTATAAATTATACTATTTGGAGTATGATAAATAATGGAAATTTGAAAAAAGAAGATGGAGTAATATCTTATGAAATAAATAAAGACTATTTAATTCTTTGTTTGAATAAAGAAGATAAAGTCTGCTTTAAACATAATTATAATATAATTAATAAAAATTGTTGTGTTTCGGATGAAGATATTTATCAAAAAAAAATTGATAATATATATACAAGTATTAAACAATATTATAATTTTGAAGAGTCATTAATAAAAGAAATAAATGTTAATAATAATAATAAAAATCTTAATAATTATGAAGGATATTTAATTGAAAAAAATTGGATTGATGAATGGAAAAAATATTCAGATTATGATAAAATAATTTTAGGATATATAAACAAAGATAAAGAAGAAATAATTAAATTGCTTAATGAAAAATATATTGAAAAAGAATTCCCAAAAATAGATGACATTAAACCAATTAAATTTAAACATAACAAAGATTTAATAGAATATCTTAATAAGAAAGAAATATTAATATTAGTTAATGATAAATTTTTTGATTTATTTAATAAAAATAAAGAATATAATGAATATAAGATTAGATATATATTGAAATATAAACAAATTATTTTTGATTTTAGTAAAAATGATGTTATAGAGAGCCATATTTCGTTTTGTTATAATAATATTATATCATTGAAAATTGATAAATGTTTCAAAATTGTGAATAAATTAATAGAATTATTGGTACTTCAAGAAAAATTAAAATTAGCAATTAATCAAAATAAAGAGAAAAAAAATCAAAAAAATTATAAATTAGTAGATAAAAAATGGATTGAAAATATTAAAAATAAATATAATTATAATATTCTAAATGAACATTATGATAAGATAAAAAAAGATTTAAATAATCAAGATCAAAATTATTTTTTAAATAAAATAATAAATAATTTAGATAATAAATTCTTTAATAATATATGCTTTAAAAAAAATGAGAAAAATAAAGATGAAGAAACAAAAAAATTTGGTTTAGAATATAAAGATAAAAAAATTGAATTTAATAATAAAAAAAAAAAAGAAAAAAAAATAAAATATATTGATAATGTTGAATTAATAGATTCAAATATATTTAATGATATAACGTCTATTATAGAATATAAAGATAAAGATAAAATATCAAAAGATATAATATATTATACAGGTGAAAATAAATTATTAATTGAATATGAAATTGAAAAAGATAATAAAATTTATGTTATTGGATTTATTAATGAAAATAATTCTTTTTCTTCAGAATATCTAATTGAAGGAAAAAGCATTTCTAAATTAAAAGAATCTTTAAATGAACAGGGAATAAAATTAATTTTAAATAATTTAAAAGAGAATAATTCTTTTGAATATTATAAAATATATAATGATAATGCAAAAAATAATAATAGTAATTATAATGGATGGGGCTATGACATTAAAAAATATAAAAAAAAAAATAATGATGATATTGAAGAAAAAAAAGATTCCTTAAATGAATTAAAATCTCTTCAAGAAGAGAATGAAGTAAATAATAATTTTAAAAATGCTATTGAAATTTTAATAGAATTATTTTTATTTAATCAAGACTTAAAAAAACAAATAAATAATTCATTAAAACCAAAGAATATTAAGGAGCATAAATATAAATTATATTTAATAAAAGAAGAAATGTTTTTAAAATATAAAAATTTTTATTTATATAATAAAATATGTGATTATTTATCAGATAAGAAAAGTCAAGAAATATTATCAAATAAAGAATCTATTATAAATACTATATTTGAAAAATATAAAAAAGAATATTATGACAATAAAAATAGAAATAATAATAAATATCCTACATTAAATGATGTTAATAAATTATTTAATATAAAATATGGATTAAATGTTAAAAAAGATGAAATGATATTTTATTTTCAATATTCAATTATTAATGAAGAAATATATAATAAAATTATTGATAATAATAAAATAAAAAATAAAGATAATATTAAAGAAATTTCTTATATATTAAGTTGTAATAAAATTATATTAAAATATGAACAAGGAAATAGTATACTTATTGGTGTTTTAAGTAATGATAATATGAATTTATTTATACCAGAAATTATTCTTAAATATAATGGAGATATTATAATGAACACACATTTTGGATTAATCATTAAGAATAATTATGATGTATTTAGTGAATATATGAAGATAAAATTAGATTCAAAATTAGAGAAAATAAAAGAAATAAAAGATGTAAAAGATGACAAAAAAAATAATAATAAAGTAGGTACATATTATTTAATAGATAAAATAAAATATAATAATATTAAAAATGCAAATATATTTATTGAATTATTAATTAATTTATATTATCATTATGAAGAGTTGAATTCTAAAATAAATAATCAATTCAAAAAAGAACAAAAATTTGAAGATTATTATATAATTAATAAAAATTATATAGATAAAATAAAAGAAATATTTAATTATAAAGAATTTTGTAAAGAATTAAATGAAGAAAAAATAAAAAATATATTTAATAAATATAAGAATGATAATATTTATTTTGAAGAAATTAAAGAGAGTTGTTCTAAAACTTTTATGGAATTTTTAATTAATTTAAATAAAGAAAAAATCAAAGAAAAACTAAAAGAAGAAAAATTAAATGTATTGAATATAAAAAATATAGACATTAAAAAAAATTTTCCTGAGACGGAAATATTTACCGACAATAATAATAATCAATTATATTATTATAACAACTTTGAAATAATTCCTGAAAAAATAAAGGAATATTTATTATTACATGATTTAATTCCAAAAGAAAATAAAATAGAAAAGATTAAATTCTTAATTGATGATAATAAATTAATATTATATCCCTTTGAAAAAGATAAAAGAAATATTATTATAAACATTATAAATACAATTAATAATAAAATTGAATATATTCCAGAATTATTTATTAATTTTAATGATTCATCAAAATTAAAAGATTACATTAAAGAAATTATGAAAAAAGGATTTGATAATGTGATTTCTAAATTAAATTTTAATAAAAATAAATCTGATATTATAATTGATAATAAAGTTGAAGGGACTATATTTTATATTAAAAAAATAAATGATAAAGAAGAAGAAGAAAAAAAAATAGATTTAATAGAAAATGAAATAAAAACAATAATAAAAATATATTTATTTAATCATGATTTAAAAAATAAAATAATATTATCTAAAGGTAATAATAAAAATAATCAAGATAATAATAATATTATTTATAAAGATAAATGTTATTTAATAAATAAAGAATGGATGTCTAAATATAAAGAAATTTATTTATATAATAAATTATTTAACTATTTAGAAAATAATAATTATATTCAAAGTTTAAACATTTCGAAAGATGAAAAAGGTAATATTTATTTAAATGAAAATATAGAAAAAATATTTTCAGATATAAGAAATAAATCGGAATTATTTAGACAAAATTTTGAAAATGATATATTATCTTTAATTGAGTATGATGTTAAAAGTATTAAAATAACCAAAAGAAAAAAAGACATTTGTTATTATGATGAATTTACCATTGTAAATAGAGATTTATTTATAGATTTAATAATTAATAGATATAATGCTCATCATTTAATTAATACAGAAAATGAGTATATTATTAATGCTGGAAAAATATTAATAATAATTAATGAAGATCAAAAATATCAAATAATTATAGGAAATATTAATTTTTCTTTAGATGAATATAATTTTATTCCTGAACTAATAATAGTTTTTGAAAATAAGGATGAATTTGTTGAACATTATAAAACTTTATTCAAAACAAATTATAATTCTTACTTTGATACATTAAAGCAGAATGATTATAAAATATATAATAAAAATAAGACAAAAGAAATAGGTAAAGGATATATGATAAAAGAAGATAATAATAGTTTAGATAAAAGCATTATAAATGTTAGTGAAGAAAAGATAAAAAAAGATAAAATTATTAAATTGTTAGCATTTCTATATTATAATTATGAAATATTTAATTCTCAAATAAAAGGAATGACAATAAAAACAAATGAAAAAGAAAAAATATATTTAATAAACAAAGAATGGATAAATGTTTTTAATGAACAATTTAATTATGATAAATTATGTCAAAAATTAAATGAAAATAAAGCACTTAATGATTTATTAAAAAATAATTCATCTGATAAAAAAATATTAAATGAAGAGGAATTTAATGATGTAGTTAACCCTGAAATTCCTAAAGAAATAATAGATGATATTAAAAATAAGCTGAATGATTCTGATATATCATGCATTACTAAAATAGAAAAATTAGATAAAATAAAAGGAGAAGAAGGTGATATATATTTTTACAATAAATGTATAATAATAAATGAAAAAATAAAAAGTATATTTGAGGATATTATTAATATAAAGGATATATTTAAAGTATCAGTTGATTGTTATATTAATTATAGTGAAATTACAATGCTTTATGAACTAAAAGGAAAATATTTCATAAATATGGGAAAAATTAATAAGAATAATGTTTATGAATCTGATATATTAATAAATATTAATACTAAAGAAGAATATCAAAAATATTTTGAATGTATAATAATTAAAAATCAAAAGCCTAAAATTATTAGTCATTTTATATCTGAAGAAAATAAATCTCAAAAAGAAATTGTATCAGATGGGGTGAAACAAGGTATGATTTATAAAATAAAAAATAGAAATAATGAAGATAATATAATTAATAATAAGAATAATAAAAATGTAAAAATACAAAAAATTTCTGTTATTAAAGGAGAAAAAGAAAATTCAAATGAAAAAAATGAAGACAATATAATAGACTTTGATAAAGATATTCAAGAAGATATTGATAAAGAATATGCAGATGACCTAAAAAATAAAATTAAAACTAGTCAAATAAATAATAATAATCTTGGAAATAAAGAAGAAACAACAAAATCACCAATATCTATGGAAAAAGGAATAAAATTTTTAATTAAATATTTTATATTTAATAAACAAATAAATAATATTATTGAATTATCAAAAAATGATAAACAGATTTCATATTCAAATCTTCCTAAATGTTCTTTAATTAACATAAAATGGATGAATCAATTTAAAAATTATTATTTATACAATAAATTATTAAATTATTTTAATGAAGAATATAAAGAAAAAAAATCTTTTAACAATAATAATATTATATATGATGATTTTTTGATTAAGAATATTTATGATAAAATTATTAAAGAATTATTTAATGAATTGAATAATAAAGACATACAGGAAAACATAAAAAAATTATTTAATGACAATGAATCATTTAAAATAGATGAAGAAAATATTAATAATAATTATATAATAAAATATCCAAATAATTTTGAAATAATTGATGAATCAATTTATGAAAATTTAATGAATAAAGAAAAAATAAAATTAAAAAATAATTATTTATTTAATGAAATTGTTATTAATAATCAAAGAATTATAATAAAAATTAATAATTTAGATTTACAAGTAATTAAAAATTATATTATATTAATAGGACATTTATCAAATAAAAATAATTCTAATCAATTTATATCTGATATTTTATTAGATTTTTCAGATACTAATAACAGAGATTCTTTTTTTAACAATTTATCTAAATTTGATATTATTAATTTAATTAATCATGATAATAAAAATATTATAAAATTTATTCATTTATTTGATAAAAATATTTTTATAAATCATAAATTACTTAAAAATAATCATCGGTGTGATTATAATAATAATAATCATAATAATCAGAATAAAAAAAATAACTTTGAATTAAATGAGTTTAATAAAATATTTAAATTACTTTTAGTTCTTTATATATATTATGAAAATCTTAATGAAATAATTACTAAAGAAATTAAATCAAATATTAATAATGATGAATATTATTTAGTTAATAAAAATTTGATGGAAAAATATAAAACTTATTATAATTACAATATAATTTCAAATACAATAAAAACAGATCATAAACTTAAGCAAATTTATGAGAAAAATAAAAATGAAATTATTAATAAAATAAAAGAAAAAACAAATTATGATGAATATATTAATGAAATAGGTGCCAGTTTTCCAAATGGCTATTTAATAGAATTAGAAAATAAAAGAAAAAATCAAAATCAATTAATTAAAGATTTATCAATTCGTGATCAAAAAAATCAAAATCAAAGTATATATTCAGTTCAAAAACAAATTTATACAACACCAAATGGAAATAAATTGACATATTATGATAATAATGAAATAATCAATGGTGAAATAGTTGGTTTATTAGGAGAATTAGATAATATAGTATTTAATAATATGCCAATTAAAAATATAAAATGTAAAATTGGAGAAAAAAAAATATTTATAAATACTAATGATAATAATCATCCATTAATCAGTGTTTGTCATTTAGATAATAATATAGTTATAACTGATTTATTAATATATTATTTTATGGATGATAATGATAATAAAAATTTTAATAACATTGAGGAAAATTCTTTTTCATCATTTATGAAAAAATATAAAGATATAAATAAATCAAATTTTTGTGATATTATAGACCAAAAAAATTTAGTTAAAATTGGAAGAATATATAACCTAAAATTGAATAATAATAATAATCATTATTCACATGATATATCTTCCACAAATAATAATATTATTCCAACAATTAATAAAAATTCAGAAAAATTTATAAAATTATATATTTTTTATAGAAAATTTATTAAAGAAATAAATACTCCTATAAAAGACCATAATATTAGTAATAAAATGCATATAAAAAAAGGATATTTAGTTCAAAATGATTTTATTATTAATAATAAAAATATAAAAGAATATAAAATAATAGAACAATATTTATCTAATAATAATAATGTAATAAAATTATTTAATGAATGTATTAATGATAATGAAGATATATTTTTTAAAAAATTATTAAATGAATTTAATACAGATTCTATCAAAAATATTAATAATAATCGAACTGGAAAAAGTTTCAGTCCTAAAGACTATTTTATTGAATTCAAGAAAATAAAAGTAAATGAAAATAACTTACTTAATTATGTCAACAATTTTTTTATTATAAATGAAGAACTTTATAAATTATTCGAAGATATATTAAATGTAATTAATTATTCCAAGAAATTGATTAAATTTTATTATTTTTTAGGAGATAATAAAGCATTTATATTAATAGATTATCAAAATAAGTTTTCATTAGAAATTTGCAAATTAAATCAAAATAATGAGTTAGTAATAGATTTAATATTAGATTATGAAAGTAAAAAAGTAAGAAATGATGCTGCTGATTATATTATGAATAGTGGATATAATAATTATCTTAATTATCTTTTATTTAGTAATGACTTTTTTTCACCAATATTTAATGAAAATTTCAAAAAAGTAGGTTGTGCATATAAATATAGTCCATCTATTACTGATTATACTAATTATAATATAAATTTTGAAATTAGAAAAATTTTTATTTTATATATGCATTATCTTAAATTAAACAACATTAATAAAAATATCCAAAACAATAATAATTATATTAATAATCAATTCCAAGAATATTATCTAATTAATACAGAATTTATTAGAGAATATAAAGATTATTATAACTATGATAATATAAGAAATGAACTAAATAAAAACGTTATGCTTCAGAATTTATTTAAAAGCTTAGAAAATGATAATTGTAATGATATTGAAAATATTATTACTGATAAAAAGTTAACTTTAATTATTAAAAATTTACCAGAAAACATCATAAAAGATTTTAATAAAAAAGATAACAATTTTGAACAAAATTTTAAAAATATAAAAAATAAAGAACCCGATATTACAATTATAGAATATTTGGATATTAATCAACAAAGAAAAACTATATTTTATCCATACAATTTTGAAATTATTGATTCACCTTTATATAATTATTTATTTTCTATATTAAATTTAGTTATAAGTATTAAATCAATAAAAGGAAAAAATAGTTTTGCAATTGAAAATCAATATTCTATGAGAAAAGAACAAATAATGTTTGATAAAAATAAAATAATAATTAAATTAAAAAATAAAACACAAGATAACAAATATTGTTTAGAAGTTGGAGAATTAAATAATAATTATGTTTTTATTCCTCAAGTCTTATTGATATATAATGATTTACCAAGTTTGAATAACCATGTCCAAACTATATTAAATAATGGTGGATTTAATAAATATTGTGAAATTTTTTATCAATTACCAACAAATACAATTGAAATAAAAGATAATAATAATAAAATAATTGGATTATCTATTAAAGTAGTAACAAATAATATTATTAATAATAATATAATTAATTTGAATAATAACAATATTAATACGAATAATAATAATATTTTTAATAATAATATACAAAATATTAATAATATAAATATATATAATTTAAATAATAATAATAATAATAATCAATTTTATTGTTTGAATGGTCAAAACTATAATAATAATAATCTCCAGATTAACAATCCTTTAATTTCAATAAAAGATAAATTTATAATTCCTCCTAAAGTAGGATTAGTAAATATAGGAACTACCTGTTCTATGAATGCTATTTTGCAATGTTTTTGTCAAATAGAAGAATTATCTTCTTTTTTTAAATATAATAATTATATTAATAATGTAATTATAAAATATAGGATTGAAAGTAGAAATTGCTTAACTTCTTCATTTAAGACATTAATAACAAATATATGGCCTGAAGAAGCAATCTATAATGGATCATTCAATAGATGCTATGAACCAAAAGATTTTAAAGAAAAAATATCAGCTATGGATCCTTTATTTAAAAGTTATTCAGCCAAAGATGTAGAAAAATTAGTTAATTTTATAATTATGACTTTACATAGTGAATTAAATCAAAATGTTGTTAATAACAATTTTAATAATTTGGTTAGTAATGGAATATCAGATAAAAGAAATATGCTTGAAACATTTCAATCTTTTTATAATAATTATATTAAAATGTTTAACTCAAAAATAAGCGATTTATTTTATGCAATTCAACAAAATCAAATTACTTGTTTAAATTGTAATACAACTAAATACAATTATCAAACATATTTTTTTTTTAATTTTCCTTTAGAAAAGGTTAGACAATATATTCTGAATAATATTCAACAAAATATGAATAATTTGAATGTTATGTTAAATATGTATAATAATATTAATCAAATGTATCAAAAATTTCAGAATTTAAATAATGGTATTGTAAATATTTTTGATTGTTTCGATTATTATCAAAGAATAGATAAATTTTCAATAGGTAATGCCATGTATTGTAATTACTGTGGACAAATGTCAGAAGCTAATCATTGTAATTCATTATTAACTTCACCAAAAATTCTTATTTTATTACTTAATAGAGGAGAAGAAATTGAATTTAATATAAAATTAGAATTTTATGAAACATTAAATCTTAGTGCATATTTTGGTATGAATGACAAAAATAACAATATTTTTGAATTAATTGGAGTTATTACTCATCTTGGAAATAGTGGAGAAAATGGACATTTTATTGCTCATTGTCTAAGTCCTATTAATAATAAATGGTATACTTATAATGATTCTATTGTTACTGAAATTAAAAATAAAATAATTGATTTTAGAATACCTTATTTATTATTATACCAAAGAATAGATAATCAATAAATAATATTTAATAAATTATTTACCAAAAAAGCAGTTATTAAAAAGATACTAAATAAAATTTATATTAATTAATAAATGTTAAATCGTTATTTTTAATTATTATAAAAAAGGAAAATGAAAATGGGGATTGGGGATTGGGG
>JAJJLS010000141.1:0-10310 GCA_023783355.1 Polyplastron multivesiculatum
CCCAATCCCCAATCCCCAATCCCCAATCCCCAATCCCCAATCCCCAATCCCCAATCCCCAATTAACAATGATATTATAATATTTTATGATATAATTTTCTTTAAAAATATTATAATAAATTAATTTAAGGAGAATTATTTATACTTATTAAAGCAATATGAAAAAACAATCTAAAAATAATTATGATAAAAAAGTAATAAGTTCAGATTTAAAAATGTTTAATGATGATGATAATAATGATATATTTATTATTGGAAATAACTTAAATAATGCTATTGAAGAAAAAAAATTAGACATGGTTATGATATATTTTTCAAAATTATGTTCTTTTATAAATATTAATAATTTATCTGTTATAGAATATAAAAAGTATTTTTATATAATAATAGAAAAAATAAAACAAATAAAAAAATTTTTTGAAAAAGTAAATGACCCAAAAAAAATAATAAATTTAATATATATTATAAGAAATAATGTTTTATCACAAATATATTTAAGTATTTTATTGAGTCAAATATTTTTAGATGAAGATAATTTTAAACCTGAAGAAAGTGAACAATTAATAAATATATTAATTAATTCTTTTTCTTCATTATTTTCTTCAAATGATAATTTATTAGTTATTTTTTTTGCTTCATATTATACTTTAATCAATATAAAAAAAATTTTTATACATTCAGATTCTGAAAAAATTTGTGAATTTTTGAAAAATATTATAATATATATGAACAAAGATTTTGCCAATTATTATTATCATTTATTAGATAATATAAAAAATAACAAACAAAATGATTTAAGAAGTTCAAAGGAATGTGAAAATAATAATTTAAATATTTTATATGATTTACTAAAGGAATCTTTATCTATAATAAAAAATGATTTAATCAATGTTGATAAGGATATATATAATAAATATATACTTGATTCTTATTTTAATTGTATTCTTACTGAAAAAGATAAA
Organism: Polyplastron multivesiculatum; assembly: GCA_023783355.1. Lineage (NCBI taxonomy): Eukaryota > Ciliophora > Litostomatea > Entodiniomorphida > Ophryoscolecidae > Polyplastron > Polyplastron multivesiculatum. The sequence goes on from JAJJLS010000141.1 coordinate 962, forward strand.
AAATCTTTTTATAATAAAATATTTTTAGAATATATTCTAGAAAATATAACAATTGAAGAATTAGTTGATTATTTAGATAAAATATTTTCATTATTATCTAAAGTTAAAAATGAACCTAATATATTATCTTTAATAAATCAAATAATTTCAAAATTACATTTATATTATGTAAATCAGATAAATAATGAGGAAATTATAAAGAAAATAATTACTTCTTATAAAAAAATTTTATATAATATAATAAAAATTTTTAAAGATAATATGGATTTGAAAATTATAACTTTAACCTTTTATTTTGGGTACGTAAAAGACACTTTATTATTTGCAATTCAAATATATGGAAATAATTCAATAAATGAACTAACAAATTATATTACTAGTTTATTAGATACTCTTTTACATTTTATAAAAAAAAGTGAAAATTTAACTTTTAATGATGAAGATTTCAAAATCTTTGATTTAATATTGGAAAAAATTAAAGAAAGTAAAATAGGATTTTTTCCTTTTACATTATTATTAGATATAATTTCTTTTTTTCCAAATGATAAAAAAAAAATAAAATATAATGAAATATTAGAAGAAATAAATATTTCTAGCATAGCCATAGATAATATTAAAAAACTTAATTTTTCTATAACTTTAATAAAAAATATACTTTCAGATATGAATAATAATTTAAATTCCAAAGAAACAATAGAAAATATTTCAATTAAAGAATATAAAACTCAAATTATAGAAAAAATTAATAAACTTTTATTATTGATAAATAGTGACAATCCAAGTGATATAATTCAATTGATTGTTATATTGGGACAATTTCTTTCCAGTTTAAATAATTCTCAAAGAGCTCTTATATGCAATTCATTTTATAAAAAAATAATTTATTTTTCAGAAAAAACAATTGAATATTATATTTCGAAAAAAAGCCATAATATAAATAATGTTTCAAAAGCAGAATTAAATCTAGCCTTTTCTATAATAATTAATATATATTCATTAACACAAGAATATATTACAATAATATTTAGCTCTTTATTTGATTATAATAAAAAATTAATTTTAGAATGTATTTTAATTATCGATAGAATTAAAGATGAAGAATTAAAAGAAAAATTGGCATATATCGCAGTTTATTTTGGGAAATTGTATATTGATATTGTTTTCAAAGAAATGTCTTTGGAAAACGAGAAGGAGAGAATTGAAAATGATAATTATATTGATTTAGATGTGTCTGATTTTGGGTTCAAAATTGATGAAGATGAAATAAAAACAAGAAAAAGATTCATTTCTGATTATAAAAAGAAAAATCAGTTAAAGAAAATTTCAAAAGAAGATATAAGTAATAAAGACAAACATGATTTTGAACCATTTTCTTTAATGATTAATTCTATAGATAAATTTGTTGAAATTTTTAAAAGAACAAATATTTTTCATATTGAAATAGAGAAAAAATTAATAATGCATGGCATAAGTGAAATGAATAATGATAATAGTGATGAAATAGATAATGAAAAAAAAGAAAAAAAGAAAGTCCCTGGATATAAAATATTAATTGAAGAATTATCTAAAATTAAAGGAAAAAGAATTGATTCAATTTTGATTAAATTAAATTTTATTGATATATATTATCACATTAAAAATAATAATCAAAATATGAAAAATAATATAAATACTGTTTTTTTAGATATAAAAACTCAACTTTCTTTCTTAAATAATGATAATGAGATTTGTTATATCATTTCTCGTATTTTAGATAAAATATTATGGCTTATTATTAATGATAAAAATATTTTAGAAAAAAATACTATAGATAAAATTGAAAAATTTATTAACCAAAGAATTAATAAATATAAAAACCTTAATAAATGTGATAAAGATCTGGAGAAAGAGTTGGATATTATAAATGATAAAAATAATAAATTAATTAAGTATATAAATGAAGCAAATAATAATTTAGATAATGTTATAGATAAAGAATCTTAAGCAAATATATGTTTTATTTTATATAAAACTAATAACTAATAATAAATATACCAACTTTTGGTATATTATTAATAAATAAAAATATTATATAATATTAGATTATAATTTAATTTAAACAGAAAAGATAAATAATTATTTATTTTTTTATATTTTGATTTTATTTTAAAATCTATCTTTTATATTAAAAATTTTTATATGAATTTTAATCAACTAATTTTTCATTAACTATTTCGCTAGAATTACTTGATTTATTTTTATTTCTAAAATAAAAAAATAAAAAAGCAAAAATCACTGTACTAATTATAAAAATAATATTAGTTATAATAAGTACTGTAACAATAGAAGAAGAAGTATCATCTTTATTATCATCTGTATTATCGTTTTTATCTTCATTTTGTTCTTGAAAACAAAAACTATGTATTTGTTTTTCATCCCAAACCGTTGCTAAAACTTTTTCTTTAAATGAATAATAATCTTTTTCTAATAATAATTCATTATCATAATAATATTTCACAATGTATTTATTATTTTCTTCTTTATGTAATTCAAAAAAAATATGAGCACCAAATTTAACATATCGCAAAGGTATATCAAAAGCTTTAAGCATAAAAAATTGTAGAGTATTTAATGTAGTATCATGTCCTCCTTGAATAACCATTTTTGGTTCACTGTATGTTACATTATTTTCATCTTTAATTTTTTTTTCCATATAATTAATTAAATCAGTCATATGTGGTGTGGCTCCCAAAATTCCAGCTTGCTGATCACAATTTAGATTAAATAAATAAAACTTTTTTACTTCTATAGCAGATTTATAAAATTCCTCTTTATCAATTCCAGTTTTATCCAAAAAATCTGTTAAATTTTTATCGTTATCATAATTACAAATATAATTATCTGTAATGTCAATAAGACTTCCATAAGTATAAATAAAATCTTTATTAGGTTTATTTAAATATTCTTTTAATTTATCTCCATATTTTTGGTCAAATTCTTTCATAAATTCATTTATAATTTTACTTGATTTTTCTCCTAATTGATTTTTATAAGAAGTCATATAAGGGCAATTATCAGGCTCATTAAGAAATACTTTTCCTGTTGGGTAAAATTGGATTGGAAATAGATTAATTCCGTTAATTATTGTTGAATTATCCATACTTTCTACTTCTTCTAAAACTTCTTTAGGTAAAAATTCTTTTCCTGGTGGAAAGGCTAAAGGTAACTCATTATATGATAGTGTATCTCCTGTTCCTGGTAGATACATTCCGTGTAGTTCAGCTTCTAAACTTTTTAAAGTTCTAACAGAATTTGTTGAAAAAATTTGTATTTCTTTTGGATTAAATCTTGAAAAATCTATTAAAGAAGAATATTTTATTCTATTTTGAATTCCTAATATATAATGCATTCTTTTCCCTATAGCTGTTAATTCCCCATTACCTTCCCATTTTGTCCCAAATTGATCTATATAGTTTGAATCTTCATTAAATGGGGGCGTTCTTGTTCCATGTCTTGCATGTTCGAAAACAAATATTATTTTAGAATTTATTTTATTTTGATAAATTTGAAGAAAAATTATTATTATAAATAGTGGATTTACTAACTTCATATTTAAAAATAATTTTATTTTTTTTAAAGTTAATATAAAATGTTATTAAGTTTAATAAAAATTAATATTTATTTTAAAATTAAAATTAATATCATTATTTATATATATATTTTTCCATTGGTTAAAAAACCAAAAAAAGCACATAATATAATCTCCAACCAATTTTTAATATCTTTGTAATTATATAGACCCAAATAATAATTTATTACAAAGAATCAAAAATTGATTATTATTTATATTTTATTATTATATATAATGTTTTTAACATTATAATATTATTTTCTATTTTTTTGAATTTTTTCTTTCTTTTTCTTTTTTTGTCTTTGATTTTTGATAAATATTATCATTTTTTTTATTTTGTATACCAATAATTTCTCCTTTTAAAAGAGAATTAAAATAATTACTATAAAATTCATCTGGGTTATTTAAATTTTGATTAGTTTTTTGAATATTAAAAGCTATTTTAGAAAGTAAATTATTATTTCTTTTTTTAGATTTTATATCTGGATTTATTTCATCTGAATTTTTTATAATTTTAAAGGTATTGGTATTAGAAGTACTCATATTTCGAAATAATAGCCCTTTCTGACTTACTAATTTTTTTTTTTCGATTCTATTATTTAAAATCTTTTTATCATTTTCATGAATTCCGCAATTCAATTTTTCTATAAAAGAAGAAGAACGATTAATTATTTTTGTTAAAGATGATGTATTTGATCTTTTATGAAGAAAACATTCATTTTTACTTTTTTTCTTTATTTTATTAAAGATAATAGATTTTGAACTTTTGTGATTTAATTTAATTGTGTTCAAATTTTCATTTTTTTGATTATTATATTTAGTTTGTCTATCTAAAGAATTAGTTTTGTTTAATAAAATATTATTATTTTCAGATAAATTATGTATTTCATTTAATAAATAAAATTTGAGTTTTTTTTGGAGAAATTTATTTTTTATTAATTTTTCTTTACTTATTAAGTTTAGATTTTCATAAGAAGCATTTATTTTAAATGAAATGTCATTATTAATTGACAGACTTTTAGCGTTCCAATTTCTTTGATTGTCTTGAATTAATTTATAGTTAATTAAAGATAATAAATTATTATTTGTTTTATCATTTTTATTATTTCTAAAATTAAAAACAAAATTATTTTTAATTTCAAAATTATTTGATATATTTCCATTTATTGAAGAATAATATTTTTCATCCATTTTTTCTTTTATATTACTTCCTTTAAAATTATTTATAAATTTATTTTTTAATATTATATTTTCTTGTTCATTTCCTAAAGATTTTAACAATATATATAATTTACTTTTTTTATCAATATTATTTTTTAATTCAGTATTATTATTTTTAGTCGAAAGAAAATCAAAATCTACTTTTTTATATAACAAATTTTCTTCTTTATTTACTTTAATAAATTCTCCTGAATTCAATTCATTATTTATATATTTATTATATGAACATTCTGATTGGCTATTTTCATTTATATTATCTATTAATTCAAAATTACTTATATTATTTTTTTTAAATATAGTTTGGTCTTTTTTAATGCTCTTTTGAGAAATAAAATTATTTTTAATTGTTGATATTTTTTGAATTGAATTTGTACATTTTAAAGGATATAAAGTTCCTTCTTGGTCTATTTTTTCACTTATAATAGTAACATTATTATTAAGATTATTTATATTTTGATTAACTGTTCTATAAAATTTATAATTTCCATTAAAAGCATCAAGTACTTTTTGGCTAAATTTATTATTTTTATTTTCCTTCATTTCTTTTTTTTTGGATATAATATTTTTTGTACTTTTTTTCTTATTCTTAAAATTAGCACTTAGAGAAGAAAAATGTGTTGAATCATGAGATTTGATAGCTATTTCATCTTTTTTATTATTGGTATTGTCTATATATATTTTATTTAATTGTTTTTCACTTAAATGTTTATGATCAATATTATTAATATCTTTTAATATTAAATTATCTTTCTTTTCATTATTTTTAAAAAATTTAATAAAATTAATTTTAGGTTTTTGTAAAGTTTTATTTTTTTTAATATCTATATTTTCTTTTATTATTTTAAATGATGAATCATTTCTATTGTTATTTTCTTTGTTTACATTTATTCTTTGATCTGTTTTTTTATCCATATTTTTTAAAATGTTATGAGATAGGATATCTTCTTTATTATTATTATTAATTATTTTAACTGAACTATATATTTCAACTATTTTTTTTATATTTTCTTTGATTTTTTCAAAATTATATATAGATTTCTTATTAATTCTCTTCCATATATTTTGGTATCTTGATGATATTTTTATCGCATCTATTTTTTTCAAGAAAAGCATTTCACATTTTTTAGTTTTGACTCTAACTCTTAATGGACTTCTTTGTTCTAAGAACATTAAAACATCTCCAAAATGTTCATTTTTCCTTATTCCAACAATTTTAACATATGTTATATTTTTTTTTCTTTGTAATTCCATTTTTTCCCTTTCTTTTTTCTCATTTTCAATCAGAGTTAATCTATTTTTAAATGAAGGTGAATTATTTAGTAAAAATGTATTATTAATATATGTTGGAATATTTAATAATGAATTATTCCTTTTATTTTGAGTTTGAATTGAATTTAGCATATTTTTATATTTTTTTCCTGGAATTATTGTGTTATTTCCTATTTTTTGAACATTAGGATCTTTTTCTTTTGTTAATATTGATTCCTTTATATATTTATCAATATTTTCTTGGGGATTTACCATATTTATTGGCAATTCAACTATTAAAATACCCTTTTTAACAAACATTATATCTTTTACCATATCACCTTCATCAACTAATATATCATTTTTATATGCCATAATTGGTTTAAAAGCAAGAATTACTCTTACAATTAAATCTGTATTTTGAAAATTTTTAAAAAAAATAAAGTTGTTAATTATAGGCTTATACATTTCTGAAATTAAATTATTTTTAAGTCCTATAGGAAGGCAATCAAAAACAATATTTTTTAATTTTTTTTCATGAAAATTTTTAAATTTTAAATGACGTAATATCTTATCATATAATTCATCAGGTAAATTAGGATGATTTATTTTGATTTCATCTAATATAGATATTTTTTTTTCAAAATCTGCCGACCTTTCATTCATTTTTTTTATATAATTTGATAAAAAGGATACTACTGTAGAATAAGCCATAATTCCTATAATTAAAAGTAATAATTGGAAAATTACCTCATTAAGAGAATAGCAAGTTATATCTCCATATCCTACTGTAGTAATGGCCATTATTAATATATAAACAGCACTAATATAGATATTTATAAATGATTCATTTTCTAATTTTGTTTGAAAAATCCAATTAGGATAAGAATTTCTTCCAATGAAAATATATATACAAGCTGTATAATTAATTGAAGAAAATATTAAAAAGATATAGATTATTATATGAATATTTATTCCATATTCATTCAATTTATTTGAAATAATTTTCCATCCTTGATTATTTCGAAATACTTTTAATACTTTCAATAATCTATTATACATTAATAAATAATGAATATTATTTAAAATTACATTATAATTTCTTGTTATTACTTCTTTTTTATTACAAAATGGCTCATTTAATTTATTAATAGTAAAAAAAGGTATTGAAGCAAGTAAATCAATAAAAAACCATGTTTTGAGATAATTCTTAGCAATCATTCTATGTTTACTGACTAATTGTTCTTCCCAATTATAATAAGCTCTAAAGAAACCTAAAAAAAAATCTAACATATTTAATAATTCAATAAAAATATTAATTAAACATTTTACTGTAATTTGTTCTCTCCTACAAAAATTAAGGTTCTTAGCTAGATAAAGGGGAATTTCAAATAAAGAATAAATTGTCACTACAAATAATATAGTATCAATAATTATATTGAGAGTTGAATTAGGTTCTAAATAATAATTATTTATTTCTTCTTCATCTTCAAATTCTTCATCATCTAAAGAATCGTAAACCATTGGTTTATGTGATAATATTCTAAATTTTTCATAAAATAAAATTTTTTTTCTTTTTTTACTATTATTTGAAATTTGTTTTTCTATTGCTTTTTTTCCTTTTGTATTTGCAATCTTTTGGGATACTTTATTTTCTTTCAAAAAATTTGAATTTATTAAATTGTTTGAGTTAATTTCAATATTATTTGATTCATTTTTGATTCCTAAAGTATCTTTATTAACTTTAATTATATTTTGATTATTTTTATTATTATTTTTTTTAATATGATTAGAGCTAGTATTTTCTTTTCCTTTATAAATAATATTATTATTTAAATTTTCATTTTCTTCATCCATTAGGGATAAATCTAATTCTTCAGGGCGTAATATAAGTGATTTTTTTATTTGTTCTTTTAATGATTTAAAATTAGTATCTAATCTTAGAATTTTAGATGTACTATCATATTTGGAATTTTTATTATTAATATTTGTTTCTCTACTCTTGCAATTATTATGATTTATTTGATTTACTTTATCTATACTTTTTTTGAAAAAAGATATATTATTATTATTATTTATTGTATTTTTAATTAAAATATTTTTATTATTTAAATCTTTATAAAGACTAGAAATTTTTATGTTTGAATAATTTCTTTCATAAGTAATTGGAGATTTTCTATTTTTTGGACTAATAATATTATTATTTTTATCACTATTTTTATAAATAATATTATTTGGCATCTCAAATGATTTCTTATTTAATATAATATTACTAACATCGCTTAAAGAACTATTATAATTAGATTCATTAAATGCATCACTTTTATTTTTGTTAAATATTTCGAAAATGTCTTTATTTTTTTTTAATGATTGTTTTATGAAAAATGGATTAGTTTTTTTGTTTAAAATAAAATTTTTTTTGAAATTTAGATAATTATTATATTGATTAAAAGATTTATACTTTTTTATTAAATTTTTTGAATTAATATTGTTTAATTTTATTGATTTATTTGAATTGTTAAGAAAATTATTTTTAACTTTATTTTCTAAACTTGCATGTTTTCTCAAAAATTTATTACTTAGAGATTTGGTTTTTTCAATTAAATTAATAATTTTTTCTTTAATTGATGATTTCTGAGAAGATTTGTGACTACTCTTTGCTTGTGAATGATTTTCTTTGTTATTTTTATTTACATTTTTATCTTTTGAAACATATATAATATTTTCATTAGAATTAAATTTCTCTTTATGATGAATATTTTTGTGATTTAATGCATGTTTAGGAGAAGTATTTTTATCATTTTTATTCTTATTATTAAGACTAATAGATAAAGAATTTGATCTTAAGACTTTTTTTTTATTAAATTCATTTTTATTTTTAAATAAATTTTTAGTTTTTTTTGATGCTCTTTTTTCATTATAAAGAATGTCTGAACAATTACTATCATTTTCAAGATTTTGAATATAAAATGATAACAAATCTTTTACTTCACTTTCAGTTCTTTTTAAAACATTATTATTATTTTTATTATTTTTATTTTTTTGTTTAAATTTTTCATATTTTTTAGTTTCAAAATCTTCAATTTTATATTCATTATCTGAATAGTCAGAATCATCTTTTGAAGAATTTATTAATATATTATTAAATTTGTTATCAACATTCATATTAATTATTATTAAATAATAAATAATTAATATAAATTATTTATTTGAATGATTATTTGAGTTTTTGAGATTGTTGGGGATTGGGGATTGGGGATTGGGGATTGG
>JAJJLS010000142.1:0-10246 GCA_023783355.1 Polyplastron multivesiculatum
CCCCAATCCCCAATCCCCAATCCCCAATCCCCAATACCCATTTTATTTATTTTTAAAATATTAATTTTTTATTATATATATAATTTTTTTTAATACACTTGAATTATTTTAAATACATGTCATTAAATATTATTAAAATTTATTTGAAAATGAAAATAAAAAATCAATCATTTAATTCTATTATATTAATATTAACGTCTTTGTTATTAATTCAAAATATTTTTGGAGATAACAGAAACTTAGTTATAGATAAAACATCAGACTATATTAAAAAAGACTCAAAAAGTTCTATATTATATGAACAATCTGAAATTAAAATAGATAAAAGTGATTTTTCTGATGATATAATATTAAATAGAAATGATGTTTATATAATAAGCTTTCAAAAAGACAAAATAAAAGAAAACGTTCTTTTAACTTTATTAGGAAATTCAATAACAAATTTTAAAGTTAGTGCAAGTGATTATAGTTTTGATTTTGAATATGATTATCCTAATGAAATTGATTTTCCTATTCAAAAATATTTTTATAATGGATATGCAGTTATTATTAACCAAAAAATATTAAATGAATTTAATAATTTAAAATTGAAATTACAATTGGTACAATATGATTCAGAATTAATTTATGTAAGGACAAGACAAATAAATAAAAAAGGTCAGACAATTAATAGTAATGACCATATAGATGTAGTTCTAGTAAATGGCAAATATGAAAAAGAATGTTTTAGTATTGCATCAACTGATAAAAATATAGAAAATAATACATATGCATTAAAATTTTTAACTTATACAAAAAATATTTTAGGTATTTTAAAAAATGAAGAAGAAAATGAAAAAAAAGAAATTGAGATTAATAAAGAATCAATGACACATATAATAAAACAACATGAATATAATAAAATTTGTTTTGAATTAAATAATGGAGAAAAAAAAGGGAGTCTATCTTTTGAATTATTAAATTTGAATAAAACAACAGATAAATATTATTATGATAAAGATAATATTGTAATTTATAATAATTTTACTTTAGTAAGAGATTTATCTTCTCAAAATTATCTTCCTAAAGGATATGCCTTAGTTTATAAAACAGATGAATATAAATTTAAAAATTCAATTTCTTTTATGAATATTAAATTTCATATGATTCAAAGTAATTCTAAATTATATATTTTAAAATGTAATAATTATCCAGATTGTAAATATAAGAAAAATAATTTTATTGAAGAATTTACTGAATATGAAGATATTAATGGATATATTTCAATTAAAAAATATTTAGATTTAGACAATGAAAAAGGAAAAAATTATGTTGCAGTGGTTTATTGCCCTGAAGAAAATGAAGAAGATTGTATATATGAAATAGGTATAAAAAGTGATGGTGAGCTAACTTATTTATATAAAAATAAAATAAGTTTTACTTATGTTAATTTATATAGTGATGAATCTAATATAGAAAATTATAAAATCAATTTAGAAAGTGATAATGAGAAAGCTCAAGATAATGAGTTATATATAGACTTTAATTTATTTTCAGGAAATGCTTATATTCAATTTTTTAGTTCATTTAATAATGAATTAAAAAATTATGAAATTAAATACTTTGGAAATAAAATTATTTATATATTTAAAAGTAATATAATTGAGGAAAATCCTGATATTTTTATAAAAATATTTAAAAATTCAAGTGCCTATTTTAGTATAAATTATGAAATAAAAAATAATGAAAATATTAATATAAATTATTTGAAAGAAGGAATGTTACAATATGGAAAAATAAAAGGGGATTCAGAAAATTATTATACTATTATTGATAATAGTAAAAATAATTATTACCCATTTATAATTAATATAAATACTTTTGGAAATAATATAGATATTAATGATGAATTGGGCATTGCAACCATTAATAAATATCCATACTTTAATTTAATTCAAATAATAATATTTAAAAAAATAGATAAGAAATTTACATTTAGTATTAAAAATAATGAAAAAAATAATATGGACGAAGAAAATGAGTTTTTATATAATATTATTTATTCAAAAACTAAGACCAAATATTTAATGAACAATGGTCAAAATTATATAAATCAATTAAATGAAAATAATAAAAAAGCTACATATTCTTATATGTTTACAAAAAGAAAAGAAGAAAATAATATATTAATTATAAATTTCAGAAAATTTTCAAAAAATCCAGTAAAAATTAGTATGAATACAAATAAAAATACTTATAAAACATATATAATAAATAGATTATCAAAAATATTTTTATTAAAGGATGATGAAATTAAAAATACATGTAATTATATAGAAGGAAAGGAAGGATATGATTTATGTAGAATTAATATTCAAATAGAAAATGAAGATGAATATGAAATAACAGATGATCCTTCTACCCATATTGACTTTAGTATTCAATTAACACAAAATGATGATCCAATTAATCCAATTTATTTACCACACAATATTTATATTTCTAATTTATTAATTCCAGATTTCCCTCAAAAATATTATGTTGATATACCAAAATATGGAACAGGAAAAATATATATAGATTTTATGGAGGGTGGAGGATATGTGGAAGCATTATTTTCTGATAAAAAAAATGAAATTGAAGAAAATCTTTATTTTGATTATTTTAATAAGTATTTTGAAATTACAGAAAATTTAACTAAAGATTGTGAGGAAGATTATTGTAAAATTTATATTTTAATATCTGGTATATATATGTATAAATATAATATTTATTCAAAAATACAAACAAAAAGTGAAGAAATTAAACCCTTTTTAGCACCTGAGTATGAGTATATTTATGGCAATTTGCAACAAAATGAAATACATAAATATATAACAAAAATATCAAAAGAAACTAATAAAATAATATTAGATGTATATTGTGATAATTGTGAAGTAGAAATTAAATATAATGAAAATAAGTTTTATTTAGATACTACAATAACTAAGCAATTTATTTTAGATGGTTCTACATTAGGTGATACTATTGATAATTTTTATGGAACCATTTTATATTATTCCATTAAAATAAAAGATTTTAATTTAACACCTGAACAAAATTATAATTTTAGAATTATATCTCCTGGTTTAAATATTCCTATAATAATTCCTATGACTTCTTTAAGAAATGAATTTTGTAAAATAGATAAAGATTCCCCTTGTTATTTTATTATACCAATAGAAAAATATAATAAAATTGATAAATTTAGAATTTATATTCCTAATAATGAACATGTAAATATTTATCATAAAACTTTAGATTATAACGATTATTATAGTATTTCGGAAAATAAATTATTTGAAAAAATGAAAGATAAATATGAACAAAATAAAATAGATACTATTCAGACAAATTATTATGAAAATAAAATCAGTAGAAATAGCGATAATTTTGAGAAAATATATATTATTAAAGTAGAATTAGATTATTCAGCAGATATCACAATAATTTCATCACATTATAATTTAATGAATTCAGCAAATGCCAATCTTCAATTAAATGATTATTCATTAATATATTTAAATGATATAAATAAAAAAATAGTATTAAACGCATATAACAAAGGATTTTATAATATAGAAATTAATTTGATAAAAGGAAAAGGAAAAATTAATATTATTGATGACACAGAAAAACAATATGCTTTAGATTATGAAATACAAGAGAATATAAATTTACTAGTTGATTCTGATGTCAATGATAAAAAAAAATTAGAGGCTGAAATTGATGAATATGAAGAAGAATTTATTATATATATAAGATCATATCTAAGTGATTATTATAGTAATTTAGTTCAATTAAATTTCCAAAAAAATAATTATTTTGATTATATAGATATTAATGGAAATAAAACAATATGGCCTTTGAATTTTTATATGAAGTTGAATATTACTTCAGATGATATTGATATTAATGATAAACTTGGATTAAAAAATATTAATTTAAATTATAAATTTTTTAATATCAAAAATAGTTATTCTATAAGTAAAGACATAATTGAAGAAGCATTTGATATAAAAATATATTTAGTAAATATATCATATATTAATAAAAGAAAATTGAATCTAAATGAAAAACCTTCATATAATAATTTAGATTGTTTTTCAAATTATAGAGAAGATATTACATCAGGTTATTCTTTAATAGAAGCTCAAACTCTTATAAAAAATAATAATTATAAAATTAATGATTATAATTATTTATATATAGTAATTTCACCATTTGAAAACTTTGATAAAAATAATAAAAATATAAATATTATGTTTTCTGCTTTTGATTTAACAGATAATCATAATATGCCAATGAATGAATATTTAACAATGTCAATTAATCAAGAAACCAAAATAAATTTAGGTAAAAATCTCCAGATCTACGAAAATTCAGTTATCGAATTGGTTTTGAATGATAATTCATACAATTTTACTATTATCTCTGAAAATCATTTTAATTATAATACAAATGATACTTTAATTAATGGTTTAAGTGATGACCTTGAATACTATGGTAAAACAATTATAAATAAAAAATTTTTACAAAAAGATAATAAAAATATATTATATTTATATAATATTACAAAACAAAATGACATTAAAATTAGTAATTTATTAATTAATTATAGATTATCTAATTTTAATGAACGATATTACTTTAAATTAAATGATGGAAATGTAATATATAATGATAAAACAAATACTCTTTCTTTTGAGAAAATAGTGGAGAATAATGATATTACTAGCCAAATAATAGGTGAAACTATTATAATATATAATATTAGAATATATGATTATTCAGATAATTCAAAAAATTATTTTTTAAATAACATTCTAAGTAATGAAAAACCTTATAAAATAATAAAATATGTAAATCTTCAATTTGATATATACAATAGTATAAAAATAGATGAACTACCAAATGGATTATTTTATTTAAGTATATTAGCAGAAGCTAGAAAAGGTAATAAATATGAATATTTTACTTATAACCCTGTTGAAATAAAAATAATTAGAGAATTAACTATTGTTAATATAACTATAGATAAAGATGAGAAAATTCATAATGGAAAATTTTCTAAATCATTTTTATATAGAGCAACAATAAAAAAAGAAGATGGAGATTTTATAAAATTAAGATTAACACACAAAAATAATTATAAAGAAAATAATAATTATATATATGCAAGTAATAATAACCAAATAATTCAAGAATCTGAAAACCTTTATAAAGATTGTGAATTTAAAACGATAGACAGAGGTACAAGTCTTATAATCCCAGTAAATGAAGTTGTAGATTCGATTTTATATATAAAAATACCTTGTAATGATATTTGTGATTATGTTTTAAATTATAAAATATATAAAAAAGATAATATTAAAATACATAATGATGAATGCTTTGATATACAAATAAAAGGATATAAAAAATTTAATTTTGTTTACTCTTTAAACAATAAAAATAAAGCTTCTTTACTAACTATGACTAGTTATTCTTTAAAAGATTTTAATATTAAGGGGTTTTATAATAATATAGAATTGAATATTGATAAAACATATTTTAATGGATATTCTTATATTGTTAATCCTTCAGATGATAAGTTTATTGAAGGAGAAAATAATATAATTCATTTTAAAATAGAAGGGGATTCTATAATTAATGTATGTCATCGTTCTTTAATTAATAATAATAATGATAATGACTTTAAAAATATTTTTGTAGGTGATAAAATATATATAAGAATTGATAATAATAATGAAGAATGTTTCCAAGTATTCAAAACAATAAATGATAATATATCAAATTATATAATTACTTTTATATCAAAAACAAATAATATTAATGTTGAATTTTATAATACTGAAAAAATTAATATTGATAATTTAAGTATTGATGAAGAATCAGATAGTATAATTCTAGGATCAAATTTAGATCATTTCTGTATTTCTAAAAGTAATAATACTAATAAAGATTCTTCTGGAGTATTAATTCATCTATTAGCAGATAATAAAGAAAATATAATATATCAAAATTTAAACATGCCTTTAATTAAAGGGATATCTACAAGACAAAAGTTAAAGAAAGGGCAATATATATATTATCGAATAAATGAAAATACACAAGATAGTAATTCAATGAATGTTCATTTTCAAAATGTAACAGGTTCAACTAAAGTATACCATTCATATTGTAATAATTATCCTGACTGTTATTTTTCATCTGATAATATTGATAATAAAACCGAACAATATTCAATTAATAATAATATCTACTTTAATATAGATATAAAAAAAGGATATGAAGATATTTATCATAAATCAACATTTCCTGTTGTAATTGTATTTTGTACCAATGAAGATACAAATGATGAATATTGTACTTTTTATATAGAAATATCAAATGATAAAGATACATTATTACTAAATAAAAATAGAAAATTCTATTCTTTTATTCAATCTGATGAAGAAGAATATGAATATAAATTTTTTATTTCTAAAAATGATTTTAATTTTGAAAAAGGACCAAATAATAAAGAAAAAGAATTATATATACAATTATATTCATTAACAGGAAGTGCAAATATCAATGTAGATGGCTTTAAACAAACTGAACCATATAATAAAATTGAAAATTATTTTCATTATAACAATAATACTATTTTATTCATTTATAATTTTAATCAAAATATAGATGAAATTAATATTAAAATAAATGGAGAAAAAAACACATATTATAATTTGTTTTATTATATAATAAATGCAAATAATGAAAAAGAAAATAATATATATTTACCTAGTGGAGAAGTATATTATAGTATAATTACTAAACCTAATTTAAACTATTCTTATTATTTCCAAGACAAAAATAGAGCATCAATACCTAATTATTTTTATATTACAATAAGTCCTATTAATTGTAATTTACAAGTTATAAAAGAAGATAATGAAATAAATAATCAATTTATAATAAATAGTAATGAAAAGATAAAGCTATGTTATAAAAATGATTTAGATATAAAAGATAAGTGTGAATTCACTATATCTGCAATTGAAATAATGAAAAATAGAAATTTAAATAATTTAAAAGAATTTATAATAAATGATGGAATATATCAAAATTTTGATTTTTCAACAAATAGTAAATTTAATTCAGCAGTAATTAATTATTTAATTCCTTTTAATCAAATTGAAAATAAAAATATATTAATAAATATAAATAAAAATACAGAAGCAAATTTAATAGTAGAATATAAAATTAATAATCATATTGTAAATAAAACAATTAAAGATTATAATGATATAATTCAAGTGAATTTAACTAATATAAATATAATAAAAAATGATCCTTTGGAGCAATTATATAATTTTATTATATTAAAGATTTTTGTTTATCTTGAAAAAAAAGGTAGAGAAGTAGATGTTAATTATAAAATAAAAATAAATGGAAGAAATTTACCTACATATTTAAACCCAGAAGAAATTGAATTTGGCCTAATAAATAAAGGACAATATATTTATTATTATTTAGATTACCAAAATAATGATAATTTTCAAATTTATTTTGATTGCAAAGGAATTGCAACTTTTACTGTTTTCAATGATATAGATAAAAATTATAAAGATAACAATAGACTTGATTATATATATTACAATAACAAATATAATTTACCAAAAAAGGATGGTTTCAAAAATACAAATAATAATTATATAAATATCAAAGGATGCCCAGAACAATTTAGTGTTTGCCAAGCTTATATAGTTATATATATTTACGAAGAAGATGAAAATAATGAAAGTACTTTATTTAATATATATAGACATTCATTAGATAATATAATGAATATTCCATTAAATAATACTATATATGGAGTTTTATCTTATAATAGTGAGCATAAATATAATACATATATTAACCCTAAAGATTATCCTATAAAAATAGTTTTAAATTGTAAAAAATGCAAAATGTGTTATTATACAGAAGAACCAAAAGATGAAAGAGAAAAAGGAAAAAACTGTAAAAATCCTTTTGATCCATCAAAAGATAAATATCTATTAATTCAAAAAAAAAATAATATAGACCAAATAAATTGTATAATATTCCCTGATAGAAAAGATCAAGATGAATATAATTATTATTCAATTTATTTATTGAATACTAAATCTCATAAATATATTAGCCAAAATGTGCCAGAATATTGTGAAACTCCTTGCAATTTTTTATTACCTCTTTATCAATTTTATCATTATAATAAAAATGAAATTATATTATTTGTCCCAGATAATGAACAAATTGTAATATATGAAAAAATAATAGAAATGGAAAATAATAACCTTTCTAGTTTAGGTAAAACAAATAATGATAAATCTTCAAGTGAAGCACTTATATCAAATAAATTAGTTATTAATATTGAAGAAATTAAAGATATTAAAAATAAGAATTTATTTATACAAATCCAAATAAATTCAAAAACAATTAAAAATGAAAATATAACATTTATAACTTCTCAATTTTATAAATCGCTAAATACTGATATAATTCCTTATTCTCAAAAAATTTTTATAATTAATGACATATCAAAAGAGAACAATATTATAAATAATATAAAAGAAAATAATATATATAAAATTAACATAGATTTAATAGAAGGAAGTGGGTCATTTTTATTAAATAACAATAATCAAAATTTCAATTATTCTTTAAGTTATGATACGAGAGATAAAATATCTTTAATATTAAAAACTAATAATATACAAATTAAACCAGAAAAAAAACTAGATGAAAATAATTTCATTTTTTATATGAATATAAATGAAAAAAATAAAGCAAATGATAGTGATCAATTATTATTTGGAAAAACGAATTATTTTAATTATTTCAAAGAAAATGATGAATCTAACCTCTTTCCAATAAGGCTTTCATTTAATTTAACTAATAATATTGAAACACATATTAATTTCCGTTTTTCTAAATTAATAAAGCAAAATGATAATAATGGAGCTTTTATTAATGTCACAGATGAACAATTTGATTTTATTATTATTACATATCCTGGAAAAAAAGAATTAAAAGGAAAATATTATACTGATTTAAGAAGAGGATATATTTTTTTAGATAAAACTACTTTAAAAAATCAAAATTATTTAGAAATAATAATTAATAATAATGACAAAAATAAAAATAAATATGAGATGGTATCTTTGGATGTAACATCATTTATTTTAGATGATAATATAGCATTTCCAAGAAATAATTATTTGGAAATGAAAATTAATAATAAAAACCAGACTATAAAATTATCTAAACCTGTTGAAGACTATAATAATTTATATATAGAATATAGTTCTAATAATCAAAATGATTTTTCTCTTATACAAAATGATAATAATAAAAACAAAGAATATTTCGGAAAAAATTATTATTCTATAAAAGATAAACAAAAGATATATAAAATAAATATCAGCAATAATACAAATGACATAGGTACAATTTTGTTAAAATATATTGTTAAAAAAGAAGATATAACTCAATATAATATAAAAACAAATGATGTCATTTGGAACAAGATTGATAATCATACTAATACTTTTAAATTATCCCATCCCAATATAATGGTAAATAATACTAATACTATAAATAATAATTGTATTTATAAAGTAAATTATTTAATTAGATTATATAATATATTTAGTTTTGAGGATAATAATAAGCCTAAAAATATATTAATAGAAGAAGAGCCTATTTTATCTTTTAGAAAAGAATTAAATGAAAACGAATTAAAAAATGATATAGTAGAATATGAAGTTAATTTTGGAGAATTAATAAGAAGTAATTATTATATAAGTATTTTAGGAGAAGTAATAAATGATAGTAATGTTGAATATTTTGCATATAATTGTATTGAATTCAGTGTAAAAAATGTTTTAAAAGAAAATAATTTTGATTATACATGGATTATTATTATTATAATCTTAATTTTAGCTCTAATATTTATTATTTATTTTCTTATAAAAGAATATATTAATATGAAGAATGGTAATAATACAAATAATATAAATAATTCAAAAAAAGAACGCTTAATTAATAGAAATATAAATTAATAATATAATGAAATTAAATTTTAAGTATTAATTATAGATATAAATTTTTTTTATTTTTACATAAAAAATTATAATATAAATATATTAAAGAATATAATTGGGGATTGGGGATGGGGCTTGGGGATTGGGGATTGGGG
>JAJJLS010000143.1:0-10243 GCA_023783355.1 Polyplastron multivesiculatum
CCCAATCCCCAATCCCCAATCCCCAATCCCCAATCCCCAATCCCCATATAAAACAAAAAAGCATAATAAAATAAATTAAAATAATAAAAATTATAAATAATAAAAATTATTTTTTTTATATAAATAATTAATATTAATTATAATTAATAAAAAAATTTTTTATTTATAAATATTATTTATTATTCATTTTTCCCTCTTTTTCTTTTCTAATATTCTCATTAAATTGAAGCCTATTTTCACTAGCTTTTGTTTGTTTAAGTAAATTAGTTTTTTTAATTTCAGGTGGTTTATAATCCAAATGGGTCCCTCTAACTTCAAAAACCCATTGTACTTCATCTGTCTCAATAATTAATTTTCCTATTTTTATCTTTCCATACTCAACTGGTAAATAACAAACAACAAATTGTGTTCCATCTCTTCCACTTTGGTCTAAAGTTCCTTCCCTTGGCGTTACACTAAATTCACTCGAACTATCATGTGAAAAATATGCAACAAATTTGGCATCCTTTGTAAATATATTTTGTAATTTAAAGGCAACAAAAGATTGTTTATTTAATGAGGACTTAATATGTATAACATCGTCTGGGTCTGGTTCAGTTGCTTCTAGTATTATATTATATATCCATTGACCTCCTGATTTTTTTCTTAAAACAAATTCAATATCTGTTTTAAAAGGACGCAAAGGATAAAATTTAATATCTAAAGGAAGTTTATTACTATTTTGCATATCATTTGATGATTTTTTTTTATCTACAAAGTTAATACTAAGACATTTATTAATTAAGGTTTTATACTTTTCTTCTTTTATATTTAAAATATAGACGAAATCACTAAAATCTATTTCTTTTTCAAGTAAATTTGATAAATCAAGATATATTTTTGTTTCAAATATTTTTTTAGCTTTTGTTTTAAAGGTAAAATCAATACCTTTTGATTTAACCTCAGTAATACCTTCTATAGGATATTTCCAAAATAAAGTTTTACTTATATAAATAAATAACTCAGCTGAATATTTTGTTAACATTTGTGGATTAAAAGTGAAAGAAATAGGTAAAACTTTGGAAGGATCTAAAGGATGTTTTGTTTTTTTTAATAAAAGACTAAAGGCTTCGGGGAATTTTGGACATTTTAATTCGACATTAACAGTTATTCTTTCATTTAATGGATTTTTGAAGTTAACTTGACCAGATGCAACACCTCCTATGAATGTTCTAACATAAGTAGTCTCCATTTGGGTTGGAGGAATTCCTCTTCCCCTTAGATGGTATTCCCATTTACCAATTTTTTTTGTTTCAAATCTAACTGTTCCTTCTTCATCTCCATCTAAACTTGAAGGAGTATATCTTATTAAAATTTCTTTTTTTACTCCACTTGGTAAATATATTTTTTCTTGTAAAACCTTAAATAATTTTTCATTGCTACTATATGACTTTACTTCAATTTCTTCCATTGTAGGATTTTCCAACATAACTGGATAATCTACATATTTACCCAATTCGGCCTTTATTATTTCGCTGAAAATAACAGGCTGTTCTTCACAAATTAATTTTAATTTATATAAAAATTCACCAATCCTATCATTATAGATATGTAGCATAACATTTTCCCAAATTCCTACTTTCAAAGGTGCAAAAAGTAATTTATATACAACAGTAGAATTAGCATTAACTTTAACATCTTTATCACCAAATAAAAATAAATCAGAATCAAAATCTATTCTAAAAATAACAGAATCATTAGTAGGATTTTCAAGATTAATTTCAATAAATATACCCTTTCTTATTTTTGTCTTCATTTCTATTGTTTGTGGTTGAATTTGTGTTTTTGCTTCAACTCTTATAGTATACCATTTATATCCTTTATGATCATCTCTAAAAATAATTCTTCCAAAATATATTTTACCTAGAAGTGGTCTTATTTTCATTTCATAAGAATATGGTAGTTGTGCCTTAGCAACAAAAGTTGATAATCCACTTATTACATCATCTAAATCTGTTTCAACAGTATATGTTACATCACGCTCTAAAGGATTATCTATAGTTATTATTTTTTTAACACTTTCTTTAGCATTTATATTAGTTATTTCTATATTTCCTTCAGCTAAAGGCTCTTCAACATTTCCTATTAAAGTATAAAAATATTTTTCACTTGTATAATTGTTTATTAATTTTAGCATACCGTTAACATTAATTTTTTCTGTTGGACAAAAAGTGAGCATTATATCAGTAATACTATGTTTGGGAATTCTTTTATCATTGTCAACTTTGAAAAAGCCGTTTGTTTGACCTGCGATTTCAGCTTTAATCATCCAATCTTTATCACTTTTATTATCTATAGGAATTTTTTGTATAATAGTTTCCTTTACAGGACAGAAAAATTCCAAAGTTGCTCTAATTTCCTTTGGCTTAACATCAACATATAATTTATAAATTCTTATATCATTAGGTTTATCTAAATTTACTAAAGTTATATCACCCTCATAAACCATACAGACTTTTGAAGTAAATTTGACTTTTAACCACATTACATTTTTTTTATTATTAATCATTGCCATATTAGTTTTATTTCTTAATTCAGGAGGAGGCTCAGGAATAGATCCTGGAAAGATTGTTGAAGGAACAACATAAAATGGTTTACTTGATTCAACAGAAAAAGTCATTTTATCTGGAGAAGGTATTAATTTTTGTTGAAGTAACTTCACTGTAGCTGGTTTTCCACCTATAAGAGCCCCTTCAATCGGCCTTAATTGTTCTACTGCATTTTTTAAATAATTATTTTCTACATTTAATTCCAAGAAGAATTCTTTAGCTTCATCCACATTACAAGTTTCTTCTATAGTTTCAGCTCTTTTTGCAATAGGCTTTTCTACTCTTCCCTCTATAGTATATTGAAATTCTCCTACACTTTCCTTTGTAAAAATAACATTACATTCATATGTTTCTAATTCTACTGGTAAAAAGTATATTGTAACATCGGATATACCATCTGGATTATTAAATTTAATTGTAGATTTTCCTTCTTCTTCACCTCTTAAAAAGAAAACTTTATATAACAATTCTGAGGCATTTTGTCTAACTACACTTCTTCCTTTCTTTTTTATTAATACAGATTTTTTCTTTTGTTCTATCCTTACTTCAAATTCTCCTTTTTCTTTTGGGAATGGTAATTTTACTTGTAATTTATAAGCAAATTGACTATATAAATTAGTTGATATAATTTTATAATCAATAGATCTTCTACCAGTTATATTTGATGTTAAATTATATACTATAGGAGCGGCTTGAGATGACCATCCTGGTTTACGATTAATGAAATATACTCTCCCATCTACTTTTGTTGATAATTTTGATTTAAATGTTATTTGATATTCAAATTCTTTTCCTGGTTCAATTTTGGCATCCAAAATTCCTGGAGGATGAATAAAGCAATCGTTTCCTTCATATTTTATTGCATATTCTAATATTTTATTTGTTGGATTATATAAAGTTATAGCTTTTATAACACTATCTCCTAAAATACAAGAAAATTGTATTGTATCTTTTGGATAAAAATGTTGCAAGTTTTGAAATAGCATTGTTAAAAATAATACCATTTCTCTGGCATTTGCTGGACTTGTTGGGGATATTTGGAAATTTTTTATATGTGTATAAATTCCATATTCTTTTAAAATGGATAAAATCATATTATAATTAATTTGTTTGGCATCAATTGAAGTTGTTTTTCTTTTTAAAACATTTTTTTCTTCTTTTGGGAAATATGACAATATTATTGCAGTTAATAAACTTGAATCAGAAAAATCTTTAGAAAAAGTTATTGCATTTCTTGGTAATCCAGGATTAATTGATTCATAACAAGCATTTACCCATCTTAATAATAATAATTCCGAACTTGAGTATACATTTGAAGCAGGTATTCTACTACCACTATATTTTTGTTGAATCTCTGGAGGTAGATTTTTTATAACTTGAAGAAATTTCTTATAATTTACTCTAGATAAATAAAATATTTTCAAAATTTGATAAACTAATAAGACCCAACTCATTTTATGATAATATCTCCATTGAATAGCTAAAGTTTTACTCTTTTCCCATTTTGGATCCAAAACTTTTGCTCTACTTTGATCTAATGATATATACCTCTTATATAAATTTAAATCTAATAAATATTCAGGGAAAACAGTATTCAAACATGCTCCACATTCTTGTAAAAATCTTATTAATTTACAATATTGTTCTCTTATTTGTAAAGCTCTTTTATTTAAGTCTTGTTCTAAAGTAATTATTTTATCAGGAGGCTCTTTTCCAATTAAATTTTTGATTAATATATATATAACTTTTCCATTATCTTTAACAATATCGTCAGGGAATATTTTAATTACAGTATTTTGTTTAAAATTATCATCAAGATGAATTTTTTTTAAATATTTTTTTACCATTTTACAACTTTGTTCAATAGCTAAAGAATTTATTTTATTATATCCTAAAAGTGCAGTAGAATTTTTAGCTACCGAACTGCCGACGTAACTTGAAGAATTTTTATCACTTTTCTTTTCATCATCTATATCTTCATTTATCCTTATATTTTCTTTAGCATTTTTATTTTCTCCTATAATTTCTTCATCTTTATTCAAAAAATTTTTTCTTAAATTTATACTTTTACTATCTTTATCATATACAAAATCATATGTATTTCTATCAGTTCTCTGGAAAAAAGAAAAATTAGTAAATAAACAATTATCACACGTCCCCGCAACTTGTATTGGAAATTGTTGTCCCTCTTTGTCAAAAAATATTAATTTTGTAGTGAAAGTTATAGGTTTATTTGTTATCATTTTTACCTCTCCTCTTAATTCGTTTTTAAACACTCCAATTGTATGATTTTTTTCTAACCAATTAAATTCTATAGGTAATACGCATTGTGGATATGATTCAAATTGGTAAGAAATTTCTTCATTTTCATATCCTTCATTTTTTATTTTAAATTTAATTGAAGATTCAAATCCTAAAGGTACTATAGGTAATATTAATTCTCTTTTATCAAAATATAATCTTGGTAAAAGTCCTTCTCCTTCTAATCTTATTGTTTTATCGGTAATATTACCATCTGAATCAGTAACTCTTAATACTACTTGAGATTTATATTCTTTTTGGGCATGAGGAGTAAAAGATAATTTAATAGTTACAAATAAATCTTGATGTGCTGGTATTTCTCCCTTTGAATCAATTACATTAAAAATCCCTTCTTTAATAAATTCATCAGTTAATAAAAATTCCCATTTTAAAGATTTATTATGTTGAACACTACCTATTTTTATATCTTTATATTGGAAATTTTTGGTATTTTCATAAATGAATGTTTTAGGAAATTTGACAAGCATATCACTTATTGTTATTACACTTTCCATTTTTTGTCCTGTTATACGTCTTTTTAAGCCTTTATATTCTTCACTTGCTCCTAATAATTTAAAATTGGTATAAAAGTCAAAACTATCATTATCAAAAGAATTTGCACAAAATATAAATTCAAAGTTTAATGATTCTCCAGCTGGTATATTAACAATAAATTCACGAAGATCTTCACTTCTATTTTCTTCTTCACTTTCTTCGTTATTTTCGGAGTCTTCAGCATCTTCTTCATCTTCCTCAAAAGATTCTTCTTTTTTTTCTTTTTCTAATGCTTTAATTAAATGCTCTTTAGCTAATTTATCTTTTTCTGGTAAGACTAATTTAAAATCTCTTAATCTAACATCACTATTTAAATTTACAACTACACTTGCTTCTAACTTTGAATTATTTCTAAATGTTAACAATCTCATTGTAGGTTCATTGAAGCTTACTCCTCCGAAATCAAATTTTTCTTGAACAATAAATACTTCTGGTTGTACAACATTTGCTTTTATAATTAAAGTTAATTTTTTACCTCCTCTGATTAATATAGGAACCTCTGCTACAAATTCAGGATTAGGTTCTTTATGTACTATAGTAACTTCAACACTTTTTAATTTATCTGTTAAAAATCCAACTGGTTCTTTGAAAGTTAAAATTTCAGGTAGAGGATTTTGAATTTGGTAAGCTGTAACTACACGATTTGTCTCATTTTTTAAATTAAAATGTTTAGTGTTTGGAACTCCAGTGTGAACCATTTCAAAATTAATTGTATCATTTGGAAGTTCATAAAAAACTACATTACAAGGAGAAACTATTGCCTCTATTTGGAATTTAACTGGTTCTCCATTTACGATATTCATCTTTATTTCATCAGGGTACTTTTCTTTTTGTACTGGACTATCAAAAGGATTAAATATAATTGAAAATTCTTTTTCTGTTTGTGCTGGAATTGTATCTCTCATTGGTATTATTTTAAATGCTTTTTCTCTATTTTCATCCCATCTTACTTCAGCAGCAGCATTTCCTCCATTAAAAAAACGTAATTTTTGAGTTACACACATATCAACCTTATCTTTTTCTAATTTATCATTTCTATAAACAAATTTATTTAGACTATTCTGTAATTCCAATTTAACTAAAATTATTTCAGCTTGGACTTTCAATTTAAAAGAATGTTTATAATTTATAATATATTTAACTGGATATACATTCTTTTTAACTGTATTTGAATAAACTGTAATTTTAAAGCCTTGCAATTCCCCTGGCCCAATAACATGACTTTTTGGATAAGATCTTTGGAGATCTGGCATATTTGAATCAATTTCAAGTTTTACAAAAATATAATTTCTGTGATTATTTTTCACCCAGAAAGTTTGTGTTTTCTCAGAATTTTTAAAAACTTGTCCAAAATTTAATTCTTTACTTCCTACTTGAATTTTTTGTAAATCTTCTCCAGTTAATTCTAAATTGCATTCTCTAATTTCTTGATGAGTTCGAGGTATTTCTCCTGTTTGATTACTACTAGTAATTTTTTTATTTTCAATATCATCAGGCATGTCATCAGGTGTTTTGCCAATTTGCTTTTTAATGTTTTCTTCCATATAGATAGGTTCATATTGTCCTATTGGTTTAATTACCCATAAAGTATCTTTTGGCTCAGGTAATTTTAATCTTGGACTATCTAATCTATTTCCAGGTAACTCCAATAATTGATCAACAGAATTTATTTTTTCATTTGGATCAATTTGTATATGAGTAGTAGTTTTAGTTTTATTTTTTCTGTCTTTTCTCATTTTAACTAATTCTGCATTAGCTTGTGTTTTATGATTACTTATTTCTGTATATACTTTAAAATGTTCTTCAAAATTTTTAATTAACTCATTTGAAGGGTTAAATCCTTTATCATTATTTCCCTTTAATTCATCAGTCTTTTGTATTTTTGCTATCACTTCATTTAATCTATCTTTATGAAATTTTTGGATTCTAGTATTCTGGTCAGTTCTTTTAAAAGGTTGTTTTGTAAAGTCTAAAGCTAATTCATCAGGGACATACATTGCATCTGATAAATTTTTTTGAAATCCATTTGTATAATTTTTTATATCACTTTCTTTATGATGATAAAAATTATTAGCTGTTAAGCCTCCATTATAAAATTTTTTACCCCCTTTACAAACTCCAAATATTCTTATTGGAATTTGGTATAAATTATTAACATATTTCAATACTAATATATCAGCAAATTTGCCAATATTTTCTGGATGGAAATAAACATTTACAGTCATTTGACTTATAGTTTGTGAATAAGAAGGTCTTATTACTCCTTTACTTGGCTCTACGGTAAAATGGGGAATTTTATTAAAAACAAAATCAATAGGTAATTCTTCATTTTTATTAGTTATAGTAATTGTTATAACTTTCTTTTCTTTTAAATTACATTCCCAAAAATTCAAACTTGTTTTATCTATAGTTATATCTGGAAAAAGTGCCTTTACTTCCATATAAACAGTAATAGTTTTACAAAAATCTTCTTCAGTATCTTTAGCTGCTAATTTATTAACAAAAGCTTCTTCAAATTTTACAGCTGCTAAACTCTGAAAATGTTCCGTTTTATTTAATTGATCTCTTAAATTTTTTGGTTTATCTTTATTAATTATATCATAATCAGGACTTAAAGTTACAGTCCAACCTTTTTCTTGTTTTTTGATTTTAGTATTGCATAAAAACTTTATTGGTATTTGAGAATATGGCTTCACAAATCCTTGAACTGGTTCTGCACTTAATATTCTTTGAGTCATTTCCAATCCAGCTTCTTCAGGTGTACTTGCAAAATCATCATCATCATAATTATCATTAAAATCTTTTCTTGATTTATTTGGATGAAAATTAAATTTAAAACTCATTTCTTTTGGCCCATTATTTACTAGAAATGCTGAACATTCTTTTCTTTGTCCATGATATAATAATCCAAAGTTAATATCAGTCTGAGGTCCACCACCTTCTTCAAATACAATAGACATTTGTTGAACTACACTTGTAGCTATAATTTCTATAAATCCTAAATCTTTACTCTTATCTCCAGTTATTTGAACAACTTGTATTTTTTCATGTAAATTTTGTGTTTCTGTTGGTTCAAAAATTATTGTTACAACTTGCTTTCTTTTTTCTTCTGGCACTTTACTACTATACATAGGCAACTCTATAGTTTCTCTATCCAATTTTAATTCTTGGGATTTAGTTTCCATTTTTAAAAGTATTCTTGTGGCTTGAGCCCCATCATTTAAAAATTGGATTGTTTCAATTTTTTTTGTTCCCACAGGTACAAAACCTAAATTAATTAATGGCTCAAATTGAACTAAAGGCTGTGGAAGATATGCTTTTAATGGTAAGATTAATTTAAAATCATTTTCACTAGTTATAACAATTTGATCAAATTGATCTTCTGAAATATTTTGATCTGTTTCAAATATTACTAATATTTCTAAATGTAATCCTGGGGAAATTTGACTATGTTTATTTTTTTTATCTGTATCTACTTTAAAGAGTCCATGAGGATGTTTAATATTAACACTTTTTGTTTTTCTTGAAATGTTATAAATTTTTACTGGAACTTCATACATCTTATTTTTTTCGACATCTATAAATATAAATAAGTTACAAATTGATTATTAAAATAAATATTATTTACTTTGTAGGATAACTTCAGGAGGATCACAATATAAAAAATCTGTTCTTTTCATTGTTTCCGTTAAAGGTTTAGGCTTATCATAATGTTTTCGAATAGAGGTTTCTTTTATTTCGTCTGAAAAATCATATATACCTTTACTCGTCTTTGGTTCATTTATCATTTATATATTTTTATTATTTAATTTATGTATATACATGTTTTTAATTTTAAATTAATTTGCTTATAAATTAAAATTTGAATTTTATTTAAATTATTAAATTGATATATAAAAAAGAAATTGGGGATTGGGAAAACAAGTCTGGTAAATTATGAAATAAATAATTCATATACGAATAACAGAGATTCAACAATTATTTTTGAGCATTCTTTCAAAAACTTCAGTATATTAGACAAAATTGTCCGTCTTCAAATCTGGGATATATGTGGTAAAGAAGTTTACCATTCATCAACGACAAATTTTTATCGTTCAGCTTTATGTATTATAGTAGTTTTTTCTTTAGAATCATTGGATTCATTTTATAAAGTGAATAAATGGATAGAAAAGATACAAAATAATAAAGCGGAAGATTCCATAATAATATTAATTGGAAATAAATCTGATCTAAATAATTCAAGAATAATCTCAAAAGAATTAATAGAAGATTATTGTAAAAAAAATGATATTGAAAATTATTTTGAAACGAGTGCGAAAACTGGAGAAAATGTCCATGAATTATTTAAAAATATATTAAAACAATTATTTATTAAATTCGCAATGCCTATTATAATTGATAATAATGAAACAAAAAATATACAGAACTTCATTAATTCATCTTTTAAAAAAAATATAATTAATGAAAATAATAATTGGTGTAGAAGTTGTTTTTGTTATAATCAATAAATATAAATATATATTAGATATATATGTATTAATATTAATTGATTATAATTATTAGATAAAATAATTGATATAGATTATAATTAAATTTAGGTGGAATTTATTAAATTTCATAGGTTTTAAAAGTAGATCAACACCTAATTTAGTAATTTATTATATATTAAATTTTATAATAACTTTATAAATATTAATTTAAAATAATTAAATATTTTTTTAATTTTATTCATATTAAAATATATATTTAAAATTTTTATATCAATTTTATTTTTGGGGATTGGGGATTGGGGATTGGGG
>JAJJLS010000144.1:0-10220 GCA_023783355.1 Polyplastron multivesiculatum
AATCCCCAATCCCCAATCCCCAATCCCCAATCCCCAATCCCCATTGTATATTTATTAATTAGTTAAATTTTAATAAATATTATTTAAAATTTATATATTAATATAATTATTATTATTAATTTAAATAAATTTAATATAAAATTTTCTAAGTTAATTAAAATAGTGAAAATTAAAAAATAAATTAATTAAGATAAAAATATAATACTAAGAATCATGTGTACCTTTATGTTTATTGTCCCATTCCTCAATTTTAAGTGATTTTTCTATAGGAAACCACGAAATAGATTCTTTATTAATTTGATTTTTAATATAAGATTCTAATCCTGAATATTCACTTGAATCTTTATCTTCCAAATAAAAAGTATAAAAGAAATAATTTATAATACTATGATCTTGTAAATGTTTTTCAAATCCTTCTTTCCCTGGATAATATTTTTCAATTTTTTCTTTATCCAATCCACAAATAAAGCATTTACTTTTCATATCGTCTTCTTTATCCTCTCTATTTCCTCTTAAACTTTCAAAAGTATCAACTATTAATCCGGAAACCATCTGCCAAACTAGCCAAACCATAATAATAGTATAAGATATATCCAAAGCATATCTAACCAAATCACCATCATCATTAGGATGATTTTCATCAATAAAATTACCAAGGTTTCCTCCAGATGTAAAAGTATTAGAATAAATATATACCATACATATAATAGGGCTATCACATGAATTTTTAGGCATTATCTCCACAAAATTATAAAAAATTATCAAAGAATAAAAATATATTAAAATAAAGAAAAAAATGAAAGTATAAGCTAATTGAGCAATTGGATCAACTATTGCTCTGAAAACATATTGTAATATTGGTTGGGATATAATAAATTCTATTAGATGAAAAGCAAAAAAAAAATTATGGACAAATATTCCTAATAAAGCAAAAATCATATAAGCTAAAGCATATAAAACTTTGATATCAAGAAATAAGGATATATATATAAGTAATTTTTTATAACTTTTTGAATCAAAAAAATAATCTACACTATGTATTTCTAAATCACTCATGGTATTTATATTTGATTCATACACATCTTTTAAATGATTAGTATATAAAGTTTTAAAAATCAGAATTGCTTCACGTGTTACAAATTCAAATAATTTAATAAGACTAAATATTGCAATTATACATCCTAACACCATTAAGATTTTTGGACTTTGATATTTATTGAAAGGATATATTTCAACATGATAAATTACATTTTTTTGATCATCATCCTTTTCAGCGTTATATCCAATAAATATTAATAGATTCATTAAAACAATTAAACCAAATCCTATATTTTGAACTTCATTTGGATAATTGAATAATAATCTAAATATTGATATATCTTTAAAAAATTCTTCTAAAGATGATAATTGTTTTATTTTTTGGTAGATTTTATCTTTTTCACTCATTAGAGACATTAACTTAGTTTGAACTGTATTTCTTTTAGCATTATCTTCAAAATTTTTTTTAATTTTCTCATCAAAACCATTAAAAAATGGCAATTTTGGACAATATACTTTGAAAACTATATCATCTTTTAATATTTCT
This sequence comes from Polyplastron multivesiculatum, assembly GCA_023783355.1. NCBI lineage: Eukaryota > Ciliophora > Litostomatea > Entodiniomorphida > Ophryoscolecidae > Polyplastron > Polyplastron multivesiculatum. The sequence goes on from JAJJLS010000144.1 coordinate 1,586, forward strand.
ATATTAAGTGAATTGTTTAAATAAAAATTCATTGCTTCTTTTAAATATTCGTAGTAATCATATGATTCAATTTGCTCTTTGCTCAATTTAATGTCTGATCTCATGAAAGAAGCATATTTTTTAAATTCTGTTTCTTCATTTTCGAAACTAAGTAAGTTTTGTATAAGAAAATATAAATTAAATCCAGCCTCTGCAACTATTCTATTTTGAAGTTCATCATTATCTATATCTTTACAATTATTTTCAATATATAAGAAAAAATACATTTTATTTTTTAATTTTAAATATATTTCAACACATTTTTGGAAAATTAATTTATAATCAAAATCTCTTAATATTTTTTTGATAACATTATCTTTAGTTTTTCTCCCTTCAATAATTGAAAGGAAAACTAAACTTATTTTGAATATTAATAAAGATTTTTTATAATCAGTTAATTTTGAAAAAAGTTTATTTTGAAGAGGATTTTTTTTCTTTTTATTAGTATCAATTTTTTTAGTAGTATGAGTTTCTTCTCCTCCAATAAGTGCATCTAAACCCCCCGATTTATAATAATCAATTCCAAATGTAGCTAAATCCATTGTTTCTGTTTCCTTTTTACTTGCACTAAATCCACTTTTAGTTTCGTTAGGTGTCGAATATAATAAAGGACTTAAAACAATTTCTCCCATAATTTTATCAAAAGATTCTATAATTTTAGTATTTATTAAATATTCTTGGTTTTTTTGACATGGTCCTTGTAAAAATTCACAAATAGTATCTAATAAAGATAATAACCTTTGAAAATATAAATCAATAAAATAATCTGTAAATTCTTGGGTATTTTCATATATATTTGACAATTTACCAAGTAACATACTTAAATATTCTACTAAAATATTAACAAAGTTATACGATAGTCTATTTGTTGATTGTTCTCTTAAAAAATTTTGTAAAGTAATATTATGATTTTCTGCTAATAATTGTAGGAATCTTAATATATCTTTCATTGTATTCAAATTTTCCATATCTATTTTAGGTTCAACAATTGATAAACTATTTTTTAAATATTCAAATATGTCTTTATTAAAATATTGACTTATATGAAAAAAAAAATTATCGCTATTTGGTAAGGATTTAAATAATTGAGTAAATTTTTTTTGAACTTCAGTATTTCCTCCTTCTAATACATTATTAAAAAAATGTATTATATTAGGGAAAGTTTTTTCGTTAAGAATTTTAACTCCTTCACAAGCCATTTTAATAAATATTTCTATTGAACCATTGTTTAAAAAAAATTTTTGAACATGATTAGAAAAAATATCATTTAATTCATTAATTTTATCTTTAAAGAAAAATGAATATTCTATACCTTTAAGATCTTCAGGCAGTATTTCAGGAGTTACTTCATTTAAATCTGCCATTAACATGATTAATGAATTAATTTCTTCTGAATATTTTTTTTTTGTATAATTTTCTTGAATAAACTTAATAAAAATATTTACTAAATGAATTTCTCTTTCTTGATTTTGACTACTTTCTACAAGATCTTCAACATTTACTTCATTTTCTTTTATAGACCTTTTCAATATTGCATGGAAATTTATTTTTGATTTTAAATGTTTTGCTAAAATTTTTGATTCCTTTTGAATAGATTCAGTTACTTTTTCATTATTTTCTATGTCATTTATTAAATCTGATGTAAAAGACATTACCATTTGGAATAATATTTCATTTTCTTTACTTATATCAATTATTTCTTTTTTTTTTGTAATTAAATATTTTTTAACGTATATATTTAAACTTGTTTCGCTTTTTATAATTTCCTTCTCTGTTGGAACTTTAAAACTAACAAAAAATTTTTGTAATTTAATTTCATTTTTTTTTATTATTTTAAAAATTTTTTTAAATATATCTTTATCTTTTTCTTGTAATAAACTTTTGATAAGAAAACTTCTCAACTTTTGGTCTGTCATAAAAAAATCTCTTTGATAATTTGCAAATTCCTGAGTTGTCCTAAATATATTTTTTAAACTATATAAAATTGGAAAAATACCTCTGAAAAAATATTTATATAATGTCTTTCTATATGATGCAATAATAAGCTCATATCCATCCTTTATAATTGTTTCTTCACTATTGTTAAAAGTATCATTAAAGTCTTCTTCAACAACACTTGTAAATAAATTTGAATCTTTTGTTTTTGATTTATTATGTTTTTGAGCTTCTTTTCCTAATTCAAAGTTAAAAATAAACACTAAATCATTATTTAAAATTTCATATAATTCTTTAATATTTTTGCCTATATTATTCATCTGAAATAAAACATGATGTCCTAAATAATAATATATTTCTATTCCAACACCTTTAAGTTTATAATAATATTTTAATTTTGGAACTAATTTTGTTGTCATTTCTAATTTTGCTTTTTGTAATTCATTAATTTTTTTTACAGTAAATGGTAAAGGAATTTCAATTATTATTTTTCTTATATTATTGAGATTAAGTAAAGAATATATATATTCTTTTAATCTTTGACTTTTTCTTGCCAATCTATAAGCTATAGTTAAAAAATAATAAGCAAATTGTAATGTATATAAATATAAACTATTTTTTTTACTATCAGTGAAATTAGATATAGAACCAATTTCTTTATTATTTGAATTCTTTGAAAATATTGTAAAATAATCTAAAATTTCCACAAATTTAGATATTAATATACTTAAATATTCTGTATCACTAATTCTACTAATTAAATTTTTCATTAATTTTAATGATAATATTGTTTTTTTTAAAATAATTTTATATTCTCTTATTTTTTTATATTCTTTATTTATATTGTGAAAATCAAAAAAATTATCATTAATTTTAGTAAAATTACTAAGAATTAACTGATCTTTTAATCTATCAATTAAAAAAGAAGTTTTTAATTTGACATATTTTTGATCATATGATAATTCTGTAATTAATTTATTGAATCCTAAATCTTTAAAATAATTATAAGTTTGAGTAAACTCAATAACTTCAATAATACTTTGATTAGGTGATGATTTATGTACTAAAGCTTCAAATAATTTAAATATTTCTTTAATTAATTTTTCTAAAGCCTTTTTAAAATTCATTAATTTATCCATTATTCTTATATCTTTTTCATTATCTTTTGGTTTTATTTTAGAAACTTCTTCTTTAATTACATCGTTCCTAATAGAATATAATTTTGATAAATTATTTATATTATTATCAGGTTTATTAACTTTTTCTTTATCTTGCTCATCTTCAGGGAATTCCTGAGTGATTTCCCTTAATAATGATGATAGAATATTTTCTATTTGAAAAGAATGGAAAATAGTTTGAATTAATTTAATTTCTTTTAAACTTAAATATTCCCCAGTATTTTTATCTATTAACATATGAATAAATCTATATAAAGTTAAATATACAGCAAAAAAATCTTTTTGTTCTGGTTTTATTTCATTTATATTTACTTCATCTAAATCATGATATCCTTTTATGTTATCTAAAACTCTATCAACAGTCATCCATTTTTCTGTTTTTTCAGCCAATAATCCAAGTTCAAAAATTGAAATATTGCATTGATAATATTTATCTAAATCTTCTTTTTTATATAATATTAAAACATTTTTAATACAATCAAAAAGTTCTTTTCTTTGTGACATTAATCTTGTATACATCCTTATTAAAATTTTAGTAAGTTTATCATCAATATTCATCTCCAATATACGTGCTATTAATTCTTGCAAATTTTTAAAAATTACAGAATTTATGAAAAAATTATTCAAATTAATTTCTTCATTAGGTTCATTGATTTTAAAATAAAAAAAATCATCATCTTTATAGTCCACCAAATCTTTATTTGATTGTTTTTTTTCATGATTAAAATAATCTATTTCACTAAAATCAATTATTTTTTCTTGATATTTATCATCTGAAAAAAGACTGTTATCTAATAAATTTGAATTCATTTTTTCATTGATATTACCACCTAAAAGAATGTTTTGATTATTATTTTGATTATTATTATTTGATAGATCAAAAATTTTTGGAATATTATAGGAGCAATTAATATGATTAAATAATTGATAATAATAATATTCATTATCTAATAAAATTTCATTTATATTTTCCGAATCATAAAACTTTGTTTTCAATTCCTTAAATAAGTCTATATCATTAGTTAATTTAAATGATTTATTATAAGAAAAAAATTGATTTAAGAGATCTTTATTTGCTTTAAATAAATTTTCTAATAAATATATACTCATATCTTCTTTTTTTATATCTAAAATAAAATTAATGACTTTTTCTATTTTTTTTAATATTGGCTTATAATCATTTTGATTATTTCTATCTTTAGAAAATATATTTTTTATATCTTTTAAATTTTCCATTAAATAATTTATATTTGATTGAGTTAAAATATCATTATTATTTGTACTTTTGAAACTTTGAGATACTATATTTTTATTTTCTGTATTATAGTCTATATTATTAATTATCAAACTATTTAAAAAAAAATCATTTATACGATCTAAAACAAATAATAAATATTCTTCACCAGTTGGATTTTCAAAATTAAATTCAATATATTTATATCCAAATTTATAAAAAAAAGAATTTAAATTTTTGTTATTAATTTTATTTAATTTTTTATTTTTATTTTTTTCAGTTTTTGATTCAGATATTCCTGAATCAATTAAATTATCATCATTTTCAAAGCTCATATCTTCTTCTTTATCTTTTTCTTGTTTTTCTGGAATATTTTTATTATTATAATTTGATTTATTAATTAATACTTCTTCTCCACGAATTATATTTTCTTTGACTGCATCTTTTAAATTGTGTAATTTTCTATTTAAATCTTCATTTTTAACTTCATTAATATCCATAGGACTATAAATTACATTTTCATAAAGTCTTAATTTTATGATATTAAATATCATATTAATATTAGCAGAATTTACTTTTATTTTACCATATTTAATATTATTTAATATAAATAAAGACAAACATAGTATTAAATTTAATTTATCAAGAGGAATATAGCTTCTTACTTTTCCTTTATTGACTCTCTCAATTCTTAAATCTTCATTTACAACTTTTATTAATGAGGGATAAACTGTGATAGAATGTGGTTCAATATCTATATACACAAAATTCAAAATATTTATAAGTCCAGCAAGAATATCTTGATTCAGCTCCATTTTACTTATATGATATATTAGATGATCTAAAGGAAATAATTCTCTTATTTTTTCTATACAAACATAGTTTCTTCCATAACATAGATCTGCATATAAATTTAATTGAACTGCTAAATATTTAATATTGTATGTTGATTGAGTTTCACAAAATTCTATTAAAGATTTACTTATATAATTATTTTTTTCATTTTTAAATACAACTGAAATCTGGATATCATCATATAGAGGTTTTATTTTAATCAAAAAATGATCTTTTCCATTAACAAATATTTCTTCAAAAATATATTGTTGATTAGAAGTTATTCCTACATCTCCAGTTATTAGAAATTTTGATAATGTAGATAAGTTTTTTATATCATATTCTTTGCATGAGTTTAAATAGTTGATAACTTTTTCAATAACATTACTATAAGAATCTTCATTATTAATATTATTATTTTCATTATTTTCTTTACTTAATAAATTCATAAAATTTTCATTATCTTTTATAATATCTAAAAAGCATTTTGAAGCTATTTCATAGTCTAATAAATAATCAATAAATATTTCTTTATTTTCAAATACCTCATTTTTATTGTCAGAATGATCTTTACACATTGCTGAAATAAATTTAAAGCTTAAATGTATAGCTTCATTTAAATTATTAATTATACTTTCAAGAACATCCTTATTTACATTATCAATAGAATTTTTTGAAATTTGATTTTTTTTGGTATTTTTTGATGACTGTTTTTGACGTGATAGTCTTTCTGTTTTTTGTTCACCACCACCAACTGCTAATTTTTGTGGAGAATTTTTAAATATTTCTTTAATTTTTTTTGATTTTTCCAAAAAAGCAAAAGTTTTATCCAAAAATTTTCTGTCTCTAAGAAATTGTTGTCTATAAAATATAGGTTTACCTGGTGACATAGTTATATCAAATTTCCTTGAATAATTATTTAGACAATAATCAGTTAAATTTTTAAAACATTTTTTAAGAGTTTTTATATCTTCTTTTAGTGTTTTTAATTTATCTTCTACTCTATCTTTAACTGGAATACTACTTCTGTTGTTCATAGTATAATTATTTTCTAAACTATTATTCATATAGTCTTTTGATAATCTTTTTATTGCAACAGGAGCCTTAAATAATTGATCATAATCTAAACTAATTATTGAATCTATTTTATTTTTGAAAATCTCACTATAATATAAAACTAATCTTATTTCCCATGATTGATCACTATTTGAAGGAATTAATCTAATTAAATCAGAATCATATGGTGTTTTACTTAATGATAGATTTTGGACAAGTGTGCTTTTTTCATTCATATTTATATTCCCTTTATAAATATCATTTCTTATATTTTTTTGTTGATTTCCAAATCCCATTAATTTATCATTTATTACATCAAAGCATAAAAATTTTTGGCTTTTCACATGGAAGATTCTTAAAATCTCTTTGTTTTTTATTTTATAAATATTTTCTTCTGTTTCAGCTTCTTTTTTCTCTAATTTTTTTTTAGACTTTTTCCCATTTCTACTATCATTTTTATCAAAATTTCTATTATCGAATTTTTTTTCCTGACTTTTCAATACAATTCCTTCACTTTTAGCTTTAAAATATTCTTCTTCATCTAAAATTTTATAACTTTCCATAAACATCCAATTACAATTCTCATCTGGTTCATCACATAGTTTCAATGAACCAAAGGTTTTATCATATGTATTTCCATTTAAATTATTTGTTAATATAATATTATCAGTATTTTCTTTAAATGCTAAATATTTTCTTGTTGCTGCATGTAGGAATCTTATTACTTTATGATACTGAACATAAGACGACATTTTTAAATCTATTTTCTTTTGAAGTTTATTTTTTAAATAATCATCTGTTAATCCTTTTAGATTAATTTTATTTTCACATTGCTCTACAAAAAATAGACCATATATATTATTTAATGAATTATTTTTATCAACTGAATCAAATGTTATTTTGATATTATTTTCATTTTTGAATCTACTTTTGTCTTTATTTCTTATGTATTTTCCAGATAATTTAAGTTTTCTCATTGAAACAGCTCTTTTTCTATTACTAAAATCAAATTTTTCTTCATCTCCAAAAGTATTTAATTCTTTTTTCTTCTGATAGCCTATATTGTCTCTCATATTATTTGGATAAATTGTTAAATGTCTATCTATATTTTGACATACAAACCATACTGGAGATGAAAATGATAATAGACCTGATGAAGGGTCTATATAATTTGAACATATTTTAATTTTAAAAGCACTTCCAGTACCTTGATTTTCTGTAAAATCTAAAATATAGCTTTTTACAAGCTTTGGTTCTGGAGCTTCTTTTACAATATTATTCTCTAATCGACTTTGTTCTTCTTTTCTACTTTCTGCGAATGCTTGTCTGGGTATATAACTAGATTTTTGTCTTTTCCTTTTCATTTCAACGGCTTTATCTATATCATATTTTAATGAATCATTATTATTAGTATTCAAATTTGTATTGATAATATTATTATTATTATTATTAAAAGCAGAATCATTAGCTTTAATTTGGATTTCTTTAGCCACTAAAAAATGATTATTACTCCATAAATTTTTTTCTTTTTTACAAATATATAAATTTTGATTACTAAAAACATATTTAGCATTATTGTCCAAAGAACTCCAAGATGAAAACAAAAAAATACAATCATCTGAATAATTTTCAGTTAAAATTAATTTACTATTTCCACTATTTTTATTATTTTTAATATTAGACGAATCTTCCTCAATATATTTTACGAAATTTTGTGAGTCAAAATGTATCAAAATGAAATCTTTTTTAAAATTTATAGGCTGTCCTATTTCTTTTGAAAACTTTTCCTTTTCACTATATATATCTTGTTTCGTTTCTTGAAAAGCTGTAATCAAATTTGTTATATTATCTTTTAAGTCAGAGTTTTCTTCATATAACAATGTTGATTTCATTTTTTCCTTCACAAAGTTTAATTTTTCTTTTAATTTAGTTTGATGTTTTATAAAATCATCTTTCATTTTAGGGAAAATTATGAATAAATTATTTATGATGTCTTTATAATAAATATTATCATTGTTCAAAGTTACTTGATCTACTTCTATGAAACAGTCCTTTTCTTCTATATTAAATCCATCTGCTTTTAATATATTACGACTTCTATCATTTGGAGAGGAAAATTCTATGTAAATTATATCACCATATTTTATTTTTTGGTGTTGTTCATATTTGGACATATTTATTTATTTATAAATTCTTGAAAATCTTAATTAATTTGATAATTTTTTTTGTTATCATTATTTTATTAATTATTAATTTAAATTTTATTAAAAAGAATAATTAAATATATAAATTTATTTTATTTTTTTATTTAAAAAAGGGATTTGGGGATTGGGGATTGGGGATTGGGGATTGGGGATTG
>JAJJLS010000145.1:0-10218 GCA_023783355.1 Polyplastron multivesiculatum
CCCAATCCCCAATCCCCAATCCCCAATCCCCAATCCCCAATATAATTTGAAAGTATAATTCAAATTTAAATTTTATATATAATTTTAATATTTTATTAATTATTTTCGTTTATAAATTAATATTTTAAAAACATTAAAATGAAACATTTTAACGAGGAAAAAGAAATATTATCTCATGAAGAAGAAACTCATTTAGATTCTAATGATAACGACCTTAAAATATCAGGGGATTCACATGAAAATTTATCTCAAAATAAAGGAAATAATTCAGAAGTTATTAATCAAAATTTAAATATAGCAGAAATGAATGGCAATAATAATATAATAGACCCCTCTCAGAGAGGACAAAATGTAGGGAATAATGAAACTGATATGGAATCAAAATTAAGAAATTTTGAACCAGAAAAACACTATAAAAATTATGGAAAACTCCACCATCATCATATGAATAATCATTCTCACCAACATGATTTTTCAAATCCAAGATTTGTTCTTTTTTATATACTTTCATATATAAAAATGATAAATTTTAGGATCCAAAATCTTTATTCGGGTTTTTCCATGACTTTAGATATGATAATTAAAAGATCAAATTTCCATCCTTTAGTAAAAAGAATTGTACATTCAAAGCAAATATTATTATTTATTTATATATTTAATATACAATATTTATTCTCAAGTGTAGAAAAAATAACATTTTTAAATTTTTTAAATAAGTATTCATTTGGATTTATGATGTTATCAATAATAGGACTACACACCCATTATTATTTTTACAATAATAGATTATTTATAGAAAGAGATGAAGAATTAGAAAAATTTGTAATAAAAAGAAATCCTCAAATAAAAAGATCAAGGTGTGAAGATTGTCATGTGATACAATTAGTGAGAAGTAAACATTGTTATTTTTGTGAAAAATGCGTTAAAAAATTCCAATTTCATAGTGATTGGTATAATATGTGCATAGGTGCAACTAATGAGTTAATATATGGAATAACATTTTTTTTAACTAATTGTTATTTTTTTATTTCAAATATTATTATATGGTATTATATTTTAGTAAGATCTGATCTTTTAAATTATTTATTTTTAATTTTTTCTCTTTTTGGCCTATTAGGAATTTATTTTCTTTTTAATACATTAAAGTTTTTATATAATTTTATTTTCGAAAGTATATTTACTAATATGACAATATATGAATTCCAAAATAAAAGAAATCTAACATATTTATGGCAAGATAATAGAAGAAATGTAACGTTTAATCCTTTTAATAAAGGAATAAAAAGAAATATAGAAGAAATGTTTATTAATGCATTTGATATTGATATATATTCTGATTATAAAGGATATGCAAACAAAAATTTATCTGAAATTATAGATGATGAAAAATTAAATTTACAAGATGATTTTGTACAGGATTATAATGATATAGATGCTTTTAAAATGATGCTTAAACTTTGTGAGCATTTTGATCCTTTCATTACTAGTAAAGGAAATATTTATAAATTTATTGATGGAAAGGAAATTATTAACTGGAATAGATTAATGATCTTTACAGCTTTTGATATTATTAATTCACCTTTTAAAGATTTTATGGCTAGGAGTGCAAAATATACACTTCAACAAAGAGAATTATATTTAGAAAAATTAAAAAATATGAAACAAAATAACGAAATTAATAATAATGATGGAAGTAATGAAAATATTGAAAATAACGAGAATAAAGAAAACAATGAAAATAATAAAATTAATGGAAATAATGAAAATAATGAAAATTTGGAGAATAATAATGAAAAAGATGAAAATAATGATAACCATGAAAATAAAGATAATGAAGAAAATAATGATAACAATGATAATAAAGACAATATAGAAAATAATGAAAATAATGAAAATAATGAAAATAAAGATAATAAAGAAAATAATGAAAATAATGAAAACGGTGAATCATAAATATAATAATTTTTTTATTTTTATAAAAATAAATAATTTGGAATTTCATTAATTTGAAAATAATAAAGTATATTTTTTATTTTTTTTATTAAAATTAAAAAAAAAGAAATATAAATAAAGAAATTATATTTAAATATTCTTATTTATATTATAATTATAAATTAAAAATAATATAAAATCTTAATTTATTTCAAAGGAATATAAATATAAGTATTTTAATTATTTATATATAATAAATAAAATTAAAATTAAGTAACAATAATTATGATTAATAGAATTAAAACAAATACGGCCAGATAAAGCCATACCCTGTAATCCTTCCATATTTTTAATTGTCTTATACTCCATTTCCTTTTTTTACCACTCATTAATAAAACATCATTTTTAATTTGTAGATCCTCAATTTCCTCCGTATTTTGACTACTTATTTCATTATCATTTATTTTTTTTTCTTGTATTTTTATATTACTATCTATTTTATCTTTTGTATCTTTCTCTTTAATAAGTTCTATGTTATTATCTTCTTCGTTTTTTTTTTGATATGAATCAACAATTGTTTTCAGTTCTACTCTGCCATTAGGATTTAATTCTTGTGTTTCCTCATTAATCATTGATGTAATTTTTTCTTCATTTATTTTGTCAATTAATTCAAAGACTAATTCTTCTGGATATTCATCTTCAACTAATATTAAAAATAAAAAGTTTGGTTTTATTATTGTATAATAGTAAATTGTATCTTTTGAAGTAATTTTATTTCTTTGGTTAAATTTTTTGGATTGATTTTTGCATATTTTTGAAAATATTTGATTTATTTCTTTTTTAATTTGGGATGAATTAATTGTGGAAGAAAATTCTGTGATTATTTTATTTGTGGATATATCCCCTATAAGTAAATATTGTATAGGGGTGGTATTCTCATTTAAATCTTCCAAGTTATCATTTATTTTTTCCATTTTATCAAATAATTTTATGTATACATTTAAAATAAATTATTTTAATTAAATCATAATTAATTATAATTAATAAATTTAAAATAATTAATTAAAGTTAATTACCCTTATTATATATGAGGATAATAATAAAAATAAAATATAATAATTTAAAAATTATATAACAACCGAACATAATAATACAACAAAACTTTTCACATAATATATACGTACTCTTTTATTAATCTGAATTTAATGACTCATTTATTAATTCGATAAAGTCATTATCTTTTAAAATTTCTTTAATATTCGGTCTTTCTTTCGGATTTAATCTAGTCATTTTTACAACCAAATTATATTCTTTTAAGTGATCCTTTTTTAAATATTCTGGATAACATGATTTTTTTAATCCTTGTAATATTTCTCTCCTTTCAAATTCAGTATTAAATTTCGATACAAGTTCAACCAAAATAACCCCCAAAGCAAAAATATCAATTTTTTCATCATATGGTTTATTATTTATTTGTTCTGGACTTTGATATAAGTAAGTTCCTCCTTGTTTTTCTTGTATTTTTTCAGAATTTAAAGCTAAACCAAAATCTCCTATTTTTATTAAATAGTCATCAATTATAAAAATATTTCCTGGTTTTAAATCTCTATGGATTATATTTCCATCATGAATATGTTTTACCGCTTTACACATCTGATATAGCATATATGTTGTTAACTTTTTTGAGGGAACGGCTGCTCTATGGGATAGATAATAATTCATTGGGCATCCAGAACAATATTCCATTTGAATAAAAAAATATATAGGATATTTTTTCTTTTTTTTCTTTTTGTTTTGTTTTGATATCCCAAGACCATCTTCACTGTTATTTTTCAAATCATCATCATCTTCATCATTAAATGAATCTACATTATTTGAATCATTATTGTTTTGCTCATTTGAATTTTTTTGTTTATTTAATTCTTGTCTTTCTTTTTCTATCTCTTCTTTGAATATAGAATTATTTTCACTATCTTTATCAAGATTTAAATTCTTAATATCATCTGAATTGGTATTGTCAATATTTTTAGATGATGATTCATATAAATTTTTATTTCTTAGATTTTCATATTCATTTGATTTTTGATTACTATCTTCGTTATTACTTTTTTCATTATTCTTAGAATTTGAACTTTCTATATTTTGTAAACTTCTATTTTTATTTTCACTCTCTTCCTTTTTGGAACTATCATAGAATATAATATCGTTATTATTTTCATTTTCATTAAATTCATTAATGCCATTGTCATTATCAGTATTTGTATTATCAAAGTTAATCTTTTCATCATTATCATAATCATCATCTTTTTCATTAGAATTTTCCATTTCTTGACTATTTGAATAATCATCATCATTCTCATTATTCATATTTTCTTTATCATCATCAATTTCATTATTTTCATTGTCATCAAGACAGATATATTTATCCTCACCTTCTTCTTTAATTGCATAATTTTTATTTGCTCCTAAAGAATCGGAATTGCTTTCTTCTTCTCTACTATCCCAAATTATACTTGATTTTCTTGGTCTACTTTTTCTGGTATTTTTTTGTTTTTCTGCATTTTCGGCTAATTTAAGTTCTTTTGAAATTGATTGAATACGTTCTAAAGGAGTTTTTAAATGCTTTTTTAATTTATTTTTTATTTTTTTTTCTCCATTTTCCAAAAAATCATTTTTAAAATTTGTGGCTGGAGGATTTCTTTGTTCTAATGACATTGCACGCTTCCTCTTTTTTTTTACTCTTTCTTGATTAAATTCAAACCAGCATGTCTTATATCTTACGATATTTTTATTTTTAAATTTTAACATTGTTTTTATTTCTTGTGTTACTTTTAGGTCTTCATTTTCCTCTTTTAAATCTAAATTAATTTTCATTATTTTTATAGCCCATTGACTTTCATCAATTTTATTTGTTGCCTTGAAGACAACTCCAAATCCCCCTTTTCCTATAAATTGAAAATCTTTATAACATTTTAATAATCTACCATTATCAAAATAAAATATAAAATTATTTTCTAGTTCACCTGAAAAAAATCCTTGATTTCCTTCATTTATATTAATTTCTTCAGAACTAGATGAATCTTCTGATTTAATTAAAGAATATATTTTTTTATAGATCTCTTCATTTTCAGACAAATTAAAATTTAAATTAACATCGTAATCAGAAGTATTTTTATTTATATCACTTATATAAGTGTTAAATAAATATTTTAATTCATCATTTTCTTTTTCACTTATTATTTTTTTTTCTTTAAAAAGTTGTTTAATTGAAGAAGTTCTTTTATGAGAGAATTTTCTTTTTTGATTAGAAAGTTTTGATGAAGAATGTTTTAAAAAGTCTTTTTTTTTGCTTGATGAAGAAATAATGGATTTAAAATTATTAAATTTAATATTATTTAATGAACTAAATAATATATCTTTTTCTATATTTTGAATAATAATTTTTTTATTTTCCATATCTATTGAACAAGTGGAACTTAAATTACTTATACTTTTACATTTTGGACTTATTGGTTTTTCAATAGCATTTTCTTGTTTAATATCTATATTAATTTTATTATTATTTTCATTATTATCTATATTTATTAAATTGCTTTGTAATGGAGGAATTTTATTATTATTAATATTATTAATATTATTATTTTGAATAAATTTATTTTTATAATAATTTTTTATGATTGATATCTTTAAAAATCTTAAACTAAAAGCACTTAATGCAAATGTAATTATTAATAAAAAAAATTTTTTCAAAAATTTAAAAGATAAATTTCTTTTATTTATTATATCTTTTTTAATAATATTATATTCGAATAAGTGTTTTCTTTTATTATTCCCAAAATAATATTTACTATCAAAATTAAAATCATTTTGAACATCTTTAATTTGTAGAAATATATCTTTATCTTGAGAATAAATCAAATTTATATTTTTATTATCTATAACCTCAAAAATATAATAATCTTCATTCTCAAAATTATTATAATCTATAAAAGTATTATTTGCATCAATATTTACATGAGGGTATATTGGAATAATTTTTACATAATGTGATTGCCATATTATATCACTAAATTGATCATTGATCTTAATTTTATTATTATTGTTTGTATACGTATATTTCATTTGTAAATAATAATCAAATCTAAGAAATAAAACGTCCTCTTTATTCTTAGGACACACATCTTTAGCATACCTCAAAAAATCTTTTTTATTCAATAAATTTTTATTAAATTAAAATTGAATTTAAAATAAAATATTAATATACTGTAAAAATAATTATATAAATAAATATGAGAAATTTTTATAATATGAATGGAGTAAAAATTTCTTTTATTACCCTAAAACGATTTATATTTATAACTTTTATTATTATCGCAATATTTCCAATAAATATATATTCAACAAATAGTAACAATTCTCATAAGATAATAAAATTTAAATTAAATGGAGACATAATTATTTCTAATACCGAAAATAATAATATAATAGAAAATACAAAATTAAATTCTCGAATAATTTATACAAAAATAAATGAAAAAAATATAAATTTTATGAGTCAAAAGATGAAAATCCCCAATTTATCTTTTTAGAAAAAGTAAAAGCAATGTTCGTTACAATTATAGAAAAAGAAAGAATAACAAATAATTTAAAAATATCTTTATCATATTCTCCTAACTCAAATTTAATGAATTTTTTCCAAAATATAGATATAAAAGACAAAGGTTATATTGATGTCAATGATTTAGAATTATATCTCAAAAAATATTCAATATCTTTCAATCAGCAAGTAATTCGTAGATTTATTCATCAATATGATAAGCACGATAAATTCCATTTAATATATGAAGACTTTTGCAGAATTTTCCAACCTTATAACCAATATAATAAAAACAAGAAAAACAATGATTTAAATGAGCTCGATATGTTTTTAGATATATTAATTGGGGGCTTTGAATTAATTGAACAAATAAATGAAATGACAAATGATATAAGACGAACAAATAATTATACTAGTTATGAAGCATTTATGGGTATTACAAAGGGTAATAAATATCTGGATGAGGAGTTTATGAATCATTTTTTGGATCATAATTATAATAGTGATGAAATAAGGAATTTAATATATTTAATAGATTTAAATGATGATTCATTAGTTTCATATGAAGAATTTCAAGATTTTTTTATTCCTTTAATAAAATATACGGAAGAAATAGATATAACCAAAAAATATGATTATAATGAAAATGGGATAAATAAGTATGATTTAAATGATAGAATTATTAAATTTATATAATTCCAAATTTTATTAAAAGTTAAATTATCTAAATAAAAATTAATTTTAATTATCAATTTTAAATTTAAATAATCAATAGAAACATTTATATTACAAAAATCGTTTTATTATTATTTTTGATCATCTAATAATAAGTCAAATGAGTATGGAATAAAAGCTGTTCCATCTGCATAATAAAATTTATTTTGAAATTCTACCCAATGTAATCTCAATGTATGCAAAAACGCTTCCATTAAATCCATTCCCATCAAAACAGAAATTGTAATATTTGCAAAAAGGAAGTATCCAATAATTACAAATATGAAATTTCCACCAACAGCCATACCAAACAAACTTTTTTCAAAAAACACTTTACTTAATTGTGAATGAGCCAATGATAAGGCCCATAAACGAAGATAAGATGCAGTATTACTAACGCAACCTAAAACAAACTCAATAGTCTCAATTATTTGATGAACAAAAATATCAGATGGTGAGCCTTCTTCTTTTTGTATTTTCATTTCCTCGATGATATTACTAGATATTGACTTTATTATTTGTTCATCAAATTTAATTTCAGCTTTCTGCAAATCATCTAATTCTAATAGAGGTTCTGTTTCATCTTTATTATTTATAATATTATTTTCTTCTTCATCATTTTTTTCAGCCATTTCAATTGAAATAATATTATCATTTTTTATTTTTTTTTTATTTATTTTGAAATCTAATTCTTTTACTTTTTTTTTCATTTGATATATTTTAACTATAGGTTTAATAAGTAAAATTATTGGAATACAAATGATTGATATCAAAAAAAATAATCTATTTGTTTTTTCCTCATTTTTAACTGTTGACCAAACTGGTTTACCATCTACTGAACCATTTTTTAATGCTAAATTCATTAAAATTGTAATTATAGATGGAGCATTTGCAGTATTTTTTGAATAATCTGTTCCCCATTTTATAAATATTAAAGCTATCATATAGCCAAATAATAATAGCATAAAAATAATTTCTGGAATAAATTCAAAGAAGAATCCGAGATAATCTCCAAAATATAAATTATTTAATCCTCTTAAAAAAATACCTAAAGTCATTTGGATTACACCTATAATTACACTCCATTTCATTTTGAAAGAATTCAGAAAAGTTAAATCATTTGTCGATGAATACCATTTTGGATCTATGCCTATAGGATATATACAGTTATTCTTTTTATTTGCGATATTATTTTTTTTATCATTTACATAACAACTTGAAAAAATGCTTAAAGGAATAGACATGAAATCATTATAAATTATTCCACAATAAAAACTAAAAAAGCCCATTAAGATTAAAATATATCTATATCTCAACATGTCTTTCAAAATAGAATCTGATTTTTTTATTTCCTTACGATTTACTTCTATATATAGAGATAATAATAAAAGTAATAATCCATGTCCTATATCCCCAAACATTATCCCAAACAAAAATGGAAAACTTATAATTGAAAATAACCCAGGATTAACTTCTTTATATCTTGGTATTCCATATGTATCAACAATTGATTGAAATGGATAGACAAAATCATCCATTTGAAAATATGTTCTAACTTTTGCATTTGAATTATCACTTTCCCTAAAATTTGGCAATAATATGTCTTCATTTTCTTTTATTAATTCTTTTATTTTATTATTTAGATTATCAAAAGCTATTTGTGGTATCCAAACATCTCCTATATAAAAATTACTTAATTCTTTACATCTATTTAAATTCATATAAATATATTTTTCTCTTTTGCAAAATGTTCTATATAATGAATAGAGACATTTATAATTTCTTCCTATTCCTCTTATAGGTTCTGTTTTTTCCTTTATTATATTTAATAAAACATTATGACTATCATTTAATATCTTTTTTTGCTCTATTATTTCCTTATTAATATCTTCTAAATCATTTCGAATATGAGAAACATTACTTATTATAAAATTGTCACAATTAAAAATTTCTAAAAGGTTTTTAATTTTATTATAAACATTTTTTCCATGTATATTAATTAAAAAGATTTGTTTATTGCTAAAATAATCTTTTTCATCTAAAATAAGATTATTATCATTAATATTAGCATAATAAAATGATGGTATAGCACGATTTCTGCCATTCCTAAAAATAATTCTTCTTAATTTCATTACATCTTCAATATTACATATACCACATAAATAATATAATGACATTTCCCTTTCAAAACTTTCAGCTTTTCCAATTCTTCTATTAGTATTAATCATTTGTTGCTTATCATCATCATCATCTAAGATATAATAGTCATTATTATTATTATCTCCTTCTTCTTTTTTTATTTCATTTATTATTTTGCCCTGAAATAATTCAACCATTTTTTCATAAATATACTTTTTTTCTAATAATTGATGAAAAGAGTCTAATATATTCTTATTTAAATTATATTGATTTTTAATTTTATTTTCATCTTCTAATATTATATTTTGTATGTAGTCTAAATAATTCTTTTCTAGAATTCTATTATCCTTTTTGTTAATTTCAAAGTCTAAGTGTTTTTTGAAATCGTTATAATTATTATATAAATCATAGGATATATTACATTTATTTGTTAAAATATCATCTAAATGATTAAAAATAGTTTCTATTTCGTCACAACGATTAATTATAGAAAAATGAGGTTTTGAAGATTCAATGACATCTTTATTTAAATCTTCGAATTCAATGGAGTAATCCATTGATCCAAGTAGAGTCATTATCCTATAATAATTATCTTTGGGAATTTCTATTCTTTTATGAACCATTGTTTCTGACCTATATTATTATATTAATGAAAACATAATTGATATACCTCTTACCTAAATAGACTCATTTTTTATAATTATTTTATTAATTAAAATTTTTAATCTAAATTATAAATTATATCATAATTAGAAAAAAACTTTTATTTATTTAAATATTTATTTAAATAATTTATAATTTATAGAAATAATGGGGATTGGGGATTGGGGATTGGG
>JAJJLS010000146.1:0-10203 GCA_023783355.1 Polyplastron multivesiculatum
TCCCCAATCCCCAATCCCCAATCCCCAATCCCCAATCCCCAATCCCCAATGAAAGTAATTTTTAAATTAAATCTTTAAAATAAAAATAATTTAAAATTATTGATTTAAAATATGCATAATTATTTAATTAAATTAAATAATAAAAACATATATTAATTAAAAAAAAAATCTTAATATTAATTAAAATGAAAAGCTCAATTTTGTTGAGATTAAGTCTTCTTGGAATTATGATAATACTGTCACATTTCATTTGCATTAAGACAGAAGAAAATGAATTTGCCATAGAATTAGTTGATTTATTTGAAAAGGATGGATTAGTTGAAGATAGAGATAAAGTAGATTTTGATGACAGTATTACTGCAGATGTTTTAGTAGATGAGATGGGATTTGGATGGAATTTAGGTAATACACTTGATGCCTATAACTATGAAGCTAAAACAACTCAAGATGGATTAGATTCAGAGACTATGTGGGGAA
Organism: Polyplastron multivesiculatum; assembly: GCA_023783355.1. Classification (NCBI taxonomy): domain Eukaryota; phylum Ciliophora; class Litostomatea; order Entodiniomorphida; family Ophryoscolecidae; genus Polyplastron; species Polyplastron multivesiculatum. The sequence goes on from JAJJLS010000146.1 coordinate 478, forward strand.
ACCCAAAAACTAATGAAGAAATGATTCAGGAATTAATTTTTAAAGGATTCAGAACTTTGAGAATTCCAGTCACATGGCATAATCATTTAGTTGATGAAAAATATACGATAGATCCAAAATGGATGCAAAGAGTTAAAACTGTTGTAGATTGGGGTATAAATAATGGGTTATATGTAATTCTTAATACCCATCATGATGTAGCCCATTTTAATAAAGAGCCAATAGGTTACGGAGAGGGATATTACACAGCCTTTAAGGATATGGAAGAATCAGAAAGATTTATTTATAATGTATGGAGACAAATTGCTACTGCTTTCAATAATGGATATGATCATCATTTAATCTTTGAAGGATTAAATGAACCAAGAATGAATGGTCATGAACGTGAATGGACTTTCGAGAAAACAGATTCTGATTGCTTAGCTGCTGTTGAATCTTTAAATGAGTATATGAGACTTATTGTTAAAGCTATTAGAGAATCAGGAGGAAATAATGAAAAAAGATTTATTATGATTACTCCTTTATCTGGTAGTTATCTCAGTGCAATAAATTCAAATGTAATTATCCCAAATGATTCATTTTATAACCCAAATAATAATAAATTATTAATAAGCGTTCATATGTATACTCCTTATAATTTTGCTTTAAATGGTGAAATGGCTTATACTAAATTCACTGAAGAATATAAAGAAGAAATTTATGAAGATTTTGTTAATTTATATAAAAAATATGTTTCTTTAGGTTATAATGTTGTTATTGGAGAAATGGGAACTGTAAACAAAAACAATACAGATGATAGAATTGCTTGGGCTGAATATTTTGTTAAAACTGCTCGAAAGTTTCATATGAGTTGTGTTTTATGGGATAATGGAGATTTTGATAATACTAAAGGAGCGGCAGAGATTTTTGGTTCATTCCACAGAGATAAATTAGTTTGGGAAAATAATGAATTAGTAGAACTTCATATTACTTTTGCAACAGAACCATTTGAAAAGATAGATGTTTCAGAACTTTTTTCTATTGAATTAAAAGATAATTTTAATAAAGATGCTATCATTAAAGATGAAGGAAAGAAAGATTTTGATGATAAAATTAGAGCAGCTGAAATTTCAGAAAATATAGGAATGGGATGGAACTTAGGTAATACACTTGATGCTTTTACTAAAGATATTAAAGGATATAACCAAGGATTAAAATCTGAAACATGTTGGGGAAATCCAGAAACAAAAGAAGAAATGATTGATTTTATTGCTAAAAGTGGATTTAAGACTTTAAGAATTCCAGTTACTTGGCATAATCATTTAATAGATGAAAGTTATACAATAGATCCAGAATGGATGAAAAGAGTAAAAACAATTGTTGATTGGGGTATTAAAAATGGATTATATGTAATATTAAATGATCATCATGATAATTATGATAATGATAAAGGGCCACTTCCTTATGGATTAGGATATTATCCATTAAAAAGAGATATTAAAGAATCAGAAAAATTCATTTATAGTGTTTGGAGACAAATTGCAACTGCTTTCAATAATGGATATGATCACCATTTAATATTTGAAGGATTAAATGAACCAAGATTAGTTGGAACTGAATATGAATGGTCTTATAGAGTTGGAGATTCTTTATGTGAAGAAGCAGATGAAGTATTAAATGAATACATGCAACTTATCGTTAATGCAATTAGAGGAACTGGTGGAAACAATGAAAAAAGATTTATTATGATAACTCCATTAGCTGCAGGTTTCCAACCATCAATGCAATCTAGAATAGTCTTACCAGATGATTCAAAATATAACCCAACTAATAGAAAATTAATGTTAAGTGTTCATATGTATGCTCCATATAATTTTGCTTTAAATGCTGATAGTACTTATGATAAATTCTTAGAAAGTTATAAATATGAACTGGCTTCAAACTTTAGAGCTTTATATGCTAAATTTGTGGCCAGAGATATACAAGTTGTTCTTGGAGAAATGGGTACCCTTAACAAAAATAATACTGAGGATAGAATACAATATGGTAAATATTATGTTGTAAATGCTAGAAAAAATCATTTAAGTTGTGTATTATGGGATAATGGAGTTTGGGATAATAGAGTTGTAGGAGATGATATGGGAGAACTTCGTAGAGAAGATTTAGTATGGAATATTCAAGAATTAACTGATGTTTATGTTAAAGCAGGAAAAACTCCTTTCTGTGAAGTTGGAGTAAGTGATTTTGCTATAAGATTAGAAGATAAATTTAATAAAGCAAATTTAGTAGTTGATGATGGTAAAGTTGAATTTGATGATAAACTTACTTCTCAAAAACTAGTAGAAGAAATGAAATTTGGTTGGAATTTAGGAAATTCTCTTGAAGCTTTGAATTTTACAGGTCCTAGAGATAATGGATTAGATTCTGAAATAGCCTGGGGAAATCCAAGAACTACAGAGGAAATGTTTAAAGCTTTAGCTGAAAAAGGTGTAAAAACTTTCAGAATTCCTGTAAGTTGGCATAATCATTTCATTGACGAAAATTATACAATTGATCCTAAATGGATGAAAAGAGTTAAAACTGTTGTTGATTGGGCTTTAAAATATGGAATGTATGTCATAATAAATTCACATCATGATAATGCTGTCTTAGAAGATTATACTATTCCTTATGGAAAAGGATATTATCCATTATATAAAGATATAACTGAATCAGAAAGATTTATTTATAATGTATGGAGACAAATTGCCCTTGCTTTCAATAACGGATATGATCAACGTTTAATTTTCGAAGGTTTAAATCAGCCAAGAATGTCAGGGCATAAATATGAGAAAAATTATAATAAAACTGATTTAGATTGTCAAGAAGCAGCTGAAGTATTAAATGAATATATGAAACTTATAGTAAAAGTTATAAGAGAAACAGGAGGAAACAATGAAAAAAGATTTATATTGATTACTCCATTAAATGCTGAATATAAAAGTGCCATAGATTCAAATGTAGTTTTCCCAGATGATTCAAAATATAATTCTAGAAATAATAAACTTATTCTCAATGTTCATATGTATACCCCATATAATTTTGCAATTAATGGTAATTTGTTATATGATGACTTTACTGCTGCCTATAGAGAAGAATTATATGAAGTTTTTTCAACATTATATCTTAAATATATTGCAAATTATCGTAGTGTTTTAATTGGAGAAATGGGAGCTGTAAATAAAAATAATACTGAAGCAAGAATTGAATGGGCTAAATATTTCATAAGAAAAGCAAGAAAATTCCATATGTCTGCAATATTATGGGATAATAATGTATTTGATAATACATTAGAAGCTTCTGAAGTATTTGGTCATTTCCATAGAGATACATTAAAATGGGACAATGATGATTTATTAGAAACATTTGTAACTACTTCTAATACTGAATTTGAAAAAATAGATGAAGAAAATATATTTGCAATTAATCCACAAAGGACTTATAAAAGAGATGGACTTATCAGAGATATAGGTGAAGTAGAATTTGATGAAAGAATAAGAGCTGAAAATATTGTTGAAGCAGTAGGAATGGGATGGAATTTAGGTAATACATTAGATGCTTTCATTGATAAAAAAGAAGTATATAATCAAGGATTAAGTTCTGAATCTTGTTGGGGTAATCCCAATACTACTGAAGCTTTAATTGAAAAAATAGCTCAAACTGGATTTAAATCAATAAGAATTCCAGTTACTTGGCATAATCATTTAATTGATGAAAATTATACAATTGATCCAGAATGGATGAAAAGAGTAAAAACTATTGTTGATTGGAGTATTAAAAATGGATTATATGTAATATTAAATACTCATCATGATATTTATACAAATTATAAAGAACCACTTAAATATGGAAGAGGTTATTATCCATTAAAAAGAGATATTAAAGAATCAGAAAAATTCATTTATAATGTTTGGAAACAAATTACTGATGCATTTAATAATGGATATGATCATCATTTAATATTTGAAGGATTAAATGAACCAAGATTAGCTGGAACTGAATATGAATGGTGGTACAAAGTTGGAGATCCTTTATGTGAAGAAGCAGCTTCTGTATTAAATGAATTCCATAGATTAATTGTAAAAGCAATTAGAGAAAGTGGAGGTAATAATGAAAAGAGGTTTATTATGGTTACTCCATTAGCAGCTGGATATCAACCAGCTCTTGAATCTAATTTCAAATTCCCAACAGATAGCAAATATAATCCATCTAATAGAAAAATACTTTTAAGTGTTCATATGTATTCTCCATATAACTTCGCTTTAAATTCTGATCCAAAATATACAAAATTCGAAGAAAGTTATAAAGATGAACTTAGAAATAGCTTTAAAACTTTATATAAAAGATTTTCTTCTATAAATCAACATATTATTATTGGAGAAATGGGTATTGTTAATAAAAATAATACTCAAGATAGAGTTGAATGGGCTGAATATTATGTTTCAACTGCCAGATATTATCATTTAAGTTGTGTCTTATGGGATAATGGTATATGGGATGTTACTTCTACAGGAGAAATAATTGGAGAATTACATAGAGATGATTTAACATGGCATATTCCAAGATTAATTAATACATATATTAAAGCATCTAAAACTAAATTTTATGACTTTGAAGGTTTTTCAGCAGATTTGGTAGATACATTTAGTAAAAATGGTTTAATAATAGATAAAGATGTTGTTACTTTTGATGATTCCATTACTTCAGATAATTTAGTTAATATAATGGGATTAGGATGGAATTTAGGTAATACTTTAGATGCATATGATACAAATATAGAAGGAGACAATGGAGTAAAATCTGAAATGTTCTGGGGAAATCCTAAGACTACTGAAGAAATGTTTATAACTTTAGCTAAAAAAGGAATAAAAACTGTTAGACTTCCAATCACTTGGCATAATCATATTATTGATAAAAACTATACAATTGATCCAGATTGGATTAAAAGAGTTAAAGAAATTGTTGATTGGGCTATTAAACAAGGATTATATGTAATAATAAATTCTCAACATGATAATGCCCAACATTTAATACATGCAATGGTATATGGTGAAGGATATTATCCATCTCCTAGAGATCTTGCTGAATCTCAAAGATTTATTTATAATCTTTGGAGACAAATTGCAATTGCTTTTAATAATGGATATGATCATCATTTAATATTTGAAGGATTAAGTGAACCAAGATTAACAGGATATAAATATGACAAATATTTCGATAAAACAGATTCAAACTGTAGATCGGCTGTTGAAACATTAAATACTTTCATGAGATTAATTGTTAAAGTTATAAGAGAAACTGGAGGAAATAATGCTAAAAGATTTATTATGATTACACCTTTATTTGCAGGATATCAAAGTGCTATGGAATCAAATGTTGTATTCCCAGATGATTCAAAATATAATCCAAAGAGTAATAAATTAATTTTAAGTATTCATATGTTTGCTCCTTATGATTTTTGTATGAATGGAGATATGGAATATACCAAATTTACAGAAGCTTATAAAGAAGAACTTTATGAAAACTTTGTTAATTTATATAAAAAATATATTTCTAAAGGCCGTAGTATTATTATTGGAGAAATGGGAGCTGTAAATAAAAATAATACTATTGAAAGAAATGAATGGGCTAAATTTTATATTAAAAATGCAAGAAAATTCCATATGTCTGTTATACTATGGGATAATGGAGATTTTGATAATACTGAAAAAACAGCTGAAGTTTTCGGAACATTCCAAAGAGAATCTTTAACATGGTTAAATGAAGATTCTATTGATTTACAAATCGCCTATTCTTCTCTTCCATTTGAAGATATTGATAATAATGATCTTTTCTCCATTGAACTAAAAGAATTATTTAATAAAGATGATTTAGTTGTTGATAGAAAATCTACTAAATTTGATGAAGAAATTACAGCATCAGAAATATCTAGAAACGTTGGAATGGGATGGAATTTAGGTAATACATTAGATGCTTTCATTGATAAAAAAGAAGTATATAATCAAGGATTAAGTTCTGAATCTTGTTGGGGTAATCCCAATACTACTGAAGCTTTAATTGAAAAAATAGCTCAAACTGGATTTAAATCAATAAGAATTCCAGTTACTTGGCATAATCATTTAATTGATGAAAATTATACAATTGATCCAGAATGGATGAAAAGAGTAAAAACTATTGTTGATTGGAGTATTAAAAATGGATTATATGTAATATTAAATACTCATCATGATATTTATACAAATTATAAAGAACCACTTAAATATGGAAGAGGTTATTATCCATTAAAAAGAGATATTAAAGAATCAGAAAAATTCATTTATAATGTTTGGAAACAAATTACTGATGCATTTAATAATGGATATGATCATCATTTAATATTTGAAGGATTAAATGAACCAAGATTAGCTGGAACTGAATATGAATGGTGGTACAAAGTTGGAGATCCATTATGTGAAGAAGGAGCAACTGTATTAAATGAATATATGAGACTTGTTGTAAAAGCCATAAGAGAAAGTGGTGGAAATAATGAAAAAAGATTTATAATGGTTACTCCATTAGCAGCTGGATATCAACCAGCAATAGAATCTGGATTTGAATTCCCACATGATTCAAAATATAATGGTTTAAATAGAAAATTAATTTTAAGTGTTCATATGTATGCTCCATATAATTTAGCTTTAAATGCTGACAAGAGTTATACAGTATTCGAAGATAGTTATAAAATTGAACTTAAAAATAATTTCAAAACTTTATATGATAAATTTGTAGCTTATGGACGTCAAGTAATAATTGGAGAAATGGGAATTGTAAATAAAAATAATACTGAAGAAAGACTTAAATGGGCTAATTATTATATCCCTACAGCTAGATATTATCATTTAAGTTCAGTTTTATGGGATAATGGTATATGGGATGTTACTTCTACAGGAGAAATTATTGGAGAATTGCATAGAGATGAATTAACATGGCATATTCAAGAATTAATTGATAAATATATTGAAGGTTCAAAAGAAAAATTCCATAATTTTGCTGAAGATTTTGCTATAGAGTTAGAAGATAGATATGATAGAAGTCAAATAGTTGTAGATGAAGGAGATGTTGAATTTGATGATTCAATAACATCAGATAAAATTGTAAATGAAATGGGATTCGGTTGGAATTTAGGTAATACACTTGATGCTATAATTTGGGAGATATCAGGTAATAATGGATTATATTCAGAAACTTCTTGGGGAAATCCAATAACAACAGAAGAAATGTTTGAAGCTTTAGCTAAAAAAGGAATTAAATCAGTTAGAATCCCTGTTAGTTGGCATAATCATTTGTTAGATAAACAATATACTATTGATCCTCAATGGATGAATAGAGTTAAGACTGTAGTAGATTGGGCACTTAAACATGGATTATATGTAATATTAAATAGTCATCATGATAATGCCAATATGAATGAAAGAGAATCAATCTATTATGGACAAGGATATTATCCATCAGTTAAAGATATTGAACAATCTGAAAGATTTATCTATAATATTTGGAGACAAATTGCTACTGCTTTCAATAATGGATATGATCATCATTTAATATTTGAAGGATTAAATGAACCAAGAATGCAAGGACATCAATATGAATGGTGGTATAATCATGACGATAGTGAATGTAGAGTAGCCGCTTCAGTATTAAATGAATATATGAGACTCATTGTTAAAGCTATTAGAACAACAAGAGGAAATAATGAAAAAAGATTTATAATGATTACTCCATTAGCTGCTAGTTTTTCAAGTGCCATAAATTCTAATGTAATAATGCCAGACGATTCCTTATATAATCCTGTAAATAAGAAACTTATTCTCAGTGTTCATTTGTATACTCCTTATAATTTCGCCATTAATGGTGATATGACTTATACCAAATTTATTGATGCTTATAGAGAAGAATTATATGAAGATTTTGCTTTGTTATATAAAAAATATGTTTCAAATGGATATAATGTTATAATTGGAGAAATGGGAACTGTAAACAAAAATAATACTGAAGAAAGAATTGAATGGGCTAGATATTTCGTTAAAAAAGCAAGAAAATTCCATATGGCTGCTGTTTTATGGGATAATAATATTTATGATAATACAAAAGGAGCAGCAGAAATATTTGGTCATTTCCATAGAGATACATTAGAATGGGAAATTAATGAATTAATGGAAGCATATATTAATGCTGCTAATACAGAATTTGAAAAAATTGATTTAAATGATATATTTGCAATTGTTCCTCAACAAACATATAATAGGTTTGGACTTGTAAGAGATTTTAATAAAGTACATTTTAATGATGAAGTTACTGCTGAAAATATAGCCAATGAAGTAGGAATGGGATGGAATTTAGGTAATACTTTAGATGCTCATAATACTCAATTAGAAGGATATGATCAAGGTTTATCTTCAGAATCTTCTTGGGGTAATCCAAAAACTTCTGAAGCAATGATAAAAGGATTAGCTGAAAGAGGATTTAAAACTTTAAGAGTACCAGTTACATGGCATAATCATTTAATTGATGAAAACTATACAATAGATCCAAAATGGATGCAAAGAGTAAAAACAATTGTAGATTGGGGTATTAAATATGGATTATATGTAATATTAAATATTCATCATGATAATTTCTTCTATAGAGAACAAGAAGATAAAGCACTTGAATATGGTAAAGGATTTTATCCAAACAAAAGAAATATTAAAGAATCAGAAAAATTCATACATAATATATGGAGTCAAATAGCCATTGCTTTTAATAATGGATATGATCATCATTTAATATTTGAAGGATTAAATGAACCTAGATTAACTGGAACTGAATATGAATGGTGGTATAAAGCTAGAGAGCCCATTTGTGAAGAAGCAGCAGAAGTATTAAATGAATATATGAGACTTATTGTTAAAACTATTAGAGAAACAGGAGGAAATAATGAAAAAAGATTTATAATGATTACCCCATTAGAAGCAGGATATCAATCATCAATGGAATCAAAAGTTGTTTTCCCTGATGATTCAAAATATAATCCCACTAATAAAAAATTAATTTTAAGTGTCCATATGTATTCCCCTTATAATTTTGCATTAAATTTAGATAAATCTTATAATAAATTTGATCAAAATGGTAGAAATGAACTAAAAAATAATTTCTCAAATCTTTATAGTAAATATGTTAAAAATGGAATACAAGTTATTATAGGTGAAATGGGAGTTATAAATAAAAATAATGATGCCGATAGAATTGCATGGGCTGATTATTATGTAACAACAGCAAGAAGATATCATTTAAGTGCCGTTGTGTGGGATAATGGTATTTATGATACAACTCTTGAAGGACAAGAAATTCTAGGAGAATATCATAGAGATACTTGCTCTTGGCAAAATGAAGACTTAATTGATGCTTATATTAAAGGTTCTAAAACTGAATTCGAAGATTTCTAAATTAAGTTAATAAATATTTAAAGAATTAAATATATGGTATTAATATTTTAACAAATTGAATGTTAAAACTATATAAGTTAATATATTTTTTTCCTTTATTTTTTATTTATTTTCCCAAAATAATTATTATTATTTATTATTATATTAATGCAATGAATAAATTATTTTTAAAAAATAATTAATTATTTATTTAAGAGGGAAATAATTGTTTTGGGGATTGGGGATTGGGGATTGGGGATTGGGG